>VWZX01004269.1:684147-686647 GCA_013399015.1 Galbula dea
CTGGAGAAGAGGAGGCTGAGGGGAGACCTTATTGCCTTCTTCAGCTACCTGAAAGGAGGTTGTAGAGAGGTGAGTATTGGCCTCTTCTCCCTTGTGACTAGCACTAGGATTAGTGATGATTCTATGATCTCTCCATGTCCTTATCTCAACCCATGAGCCTTTCATTTTCTCTCTCCTGTCCAGCTGAGGAGGGCAGGGATAGAGTGGCTTTGGTGGGCACCTGGTGTCCACCCACTGCAGGGATAAAAACACTTAGCAACAATTTACTGCAACTTCATAAATTTTTACTAAGTGGAAATTACTGCTGATTTTTAAAATCTAGTTAGAAATGTGAAAATACATATCCCTGATACTCAGTGTGAGGGATCAGTGAAATGACAAATCTTTGTCCTCCTCCTGTTCTTCCCTAGCCTGTTCCACTCCATACTCCCTTCCACTGATGAATTTTTCCTCCAGGATCAAGCAGCATTTAGCTTTAAAGTTGCTGTTGTGGACAAAGATGTCAAAATTCTTTCCCAAGTGTTGATTATGATCCCTAAATGTTTTAGATCTAAATTTCTTAATACTTAATATATTGATAGATGTTAATGTCCCTTGCCATTTGTTTCATCCTAACTAAAGCAAATTAAGCTGGCAGCTAAAAGAGAACAACAATGTCTATATTACTAGTTAGATTAATAAGATCTTTATTTCAGCAAAGGACACTTCTCAAAACAGGGTTTGTGGAAGAAATAATTACATGTGAAGAATTTAATATTTTGTTAGATAAGAATACCTGAAGTGCTGATATTTACAATCTGTTCAAGGCTACTTTCCCTTTCTCCTCCCTGGAGTGATTCTATGACTCTGCCTTTTAAGTATTCTCTCCAATTATATCTATCTCAGCTCCTGGTGTCCTGGGAGTTAATATTCAGCTTGGAAGATGTGATGGAGTCTCCATCCTTGGTGGTATTCAAGGGATATTTAGCCTCAGCACCTTTCCTAGTGTCCCGTGCAAATATCTTGTGTCAGTATATGCTCACTGAGAAACTTAAGATGGTCAAAGAGAAAAGGAATATTGCAAGTGTAACATCTAAGTGTTGAGTAGCTAGAGAAAATCAGTAGCTGCTAAAACAAAAAGGTTTTTCTACTTTATGTAAAAAGTGTAAATTGCTGATATTTCTGATTCCCCCTATGATAGTCACAATGATATTTTTTTTGTTGAGCTTTTCTGTGATTAAATCTTGCTCTCAGGAATATTTGTAGAAAGATAAGCCAACATGAATATGACCACAAAATTGCATTTGTTCCACTCTTAGCATGTGACTCTTTTGGAAGTGTAGCTGGAAAGGAAGGGAAAGAGGTTTTGGCAAAAGACTAACATAAATGAGACAAGAACCAGCAGAGCTGAGGACCATGCTGGTAGATGAGTGACCCTTTCACAGAAAGGGGCCTTGGAAATAAATTGCTGTTTCTACCATGACTCTTGAGCTCCACATCTGTGCTGAAGTAATTTGTTGTTGGGATTTGCTTGAAATTTGGCTAAAATCTCAGGACTGTTATTGTGCAGAGGACTGGTAGGAGTCACCAGCTCTCTTCCATTTGCTCTTGGAAAAATGAGATGCATAAATACAGGAGTACTGATTGCAGAACAAGTCAGAGGAAGGATTCCCCTGCTGAGTCAACATCAGATGCTAATAGATAGCCTAAATATTCCACTGCTCACTACTGCTTTTGAAATGTTGAAACTTTGTCTTGATAATATAGATGCAATTTGTATCATCACCTTGATGCCATTTCCCTGTGTATCCCCTTAAAGTCACATCCTTAACAGAAACTAGTTGGTATCCTTCTTAACTTAAAAACAACTTAAGGATTCCCTGGTTCTTCTGTGAGCAGGGGTGGTGCTCAGGAGAAACTAAGAGCAGCTGCACTGATTCCATGGAGTGTTGCTTTGAGTTGTTGGGCAGGAGTAATCTGGCTCATCTCTCTGTCTTGGCCCAGGGTTCCTCCACTGAGAGTGTCACAAGGGTAATTTTGGAGGGGGAGATTAACTAGAGAGCAAGAGCTGGTGAATCAATTACATTTTGCATTTTAAAACTCAGAACAGTGTTGGTAGTAATAGTAGCAGTATATTTTCTTCCAAGGAGAACACCATGATTCATGAAAGCCAAACTTTCATCAGGGTATCTCATTGGCATTGTTGTTATTAAATTAAAGCCAGCATTTTGAGTGGAAGAGGCAAATTATAGTCCCATTAAAAAGCTCCTTGTTTTTAAACATACTTCATCATTCTTTCAATGTGCTCACCTGAAATTCCTATTATGTAAAAAGAAAAAGAAAGAGCTCCCACTTAGTAGCATTGCATCACTCTACCAAACCACTGGAGGAGAAGGCAGATGTGAAGGCACAGTTAAAAGGTCTTGTTCTTCTCCACACCAGTTTGATACTGGGACACCTATTTAGAGCCCTGTACCATAGCCTACTACTTACACATCATTTACTAAAGTGTAAATCTTAA
>VWZX01004269.1:691647-704451 GCA_013399015.1 Galbula dea
CTAACTTTAAATAAATGGAAAAGCATCTACATGATGGAAAGCATTGATCTATACTCAGTTTCCTTGGGGAAATTTGCTCCAAATATAAGACATATATATACCTTAGAACATATATGACATTATATATATATGTATATATTAGACCCAGTAGTGTTTATGCAGTGGCAGTGTGACCACAGCTGATCTGGATCAAACCTGCACTTTCAAATGATAGATAACAAAACCATCACAACCCCACAGTGATATTTCTCTGCATCACCTTCACATGTAAGGCACTGATGTTAAAATCAGGCACCTTAGCCATATCTAAACTAAGGAGCACAGGAGTAACTCTGAGCTCTGAGGTGTCCCTCTCCCTGTCGCAGTGGGACCCAGGCACAGCAGCCACCACTCTTCCCTCCCCATAATCAGGATCTGAACATTCTAAATTATCAGATATATTCATTTATTTTGGTTTTGTTTCCATACCTTATTGGCAAGGTGACCTGACCAAACTGGGTCAGATTTCCTGGGTTTCCTGGTGTAGGGATGTTCATCATATCACTCTGAATTCATACACAGTAAGGTCTGGAATCTTGGTTTCTCTCATGACAGGCTGAAAGTGTGATCTTTTTACCTCAGGAAAAAAGAAAGCAAAACAGAAGCAAGCCATATCCTTTTCCAAAGAAAACTCCATTAAAATGGAGATCTCTTATTCTATGTCTGATATTTGGCAGCCTGCATATTTTTAAAGAGATGAAATGTTATCCACAGTGTCCACATTTGATGCTGTACTAGGTTTCTCAGGCATTAGGAACAGCACATACATGGTGAAAATCAGTTATCTTGGGTTTGTTTCAAGCCCTAGAGAAATAAGTTTTACTCTTTCTGGGTTTGAAACAGGCTGAGGTCTTCTCCATGTGCCTGAACCTAGCAGGAAGCATTGACAACACTGCAAATTAAGTTTAAGTTGGTTTAATCTGTTCAGGAGAGAAGCAGTCCCAGGCAAAACAGATACATTTCAGGAAATGTCTTGCAGAGCATGATGTAGTATGTGTAGAGCATGTTTAAATAGAGGTGCAGTTTTGGGGGCATTTAATCCCTCAGACACAGGCAAAGTCTACTGCCTGCAGCGGAACTGAGGAACCTCTCCAACAGAATCTTTCACCCCAGTTGTTCCTGAAGAGATTCCTGACTGTGATAAGCTGACTTTTCTTTAGTCATAGTATCATCTGAGCTGGAAGGGACCCAATAGGGTCATAGAATCCACCTCTTAAACCCACAGAGGACATGATAAAAGACAAGAGGTTAGGAAGTTTGTTTCATATCTTAACAGACAAATGAGTCTTTCAACTGGTTGGGTCCATTCTGAGATCCTAGATGTCAGGATCTTCATCATCTTCAACTTCATCATCTCTTTCTGCACTTTCTTCTTGGTAGCTCTGAGTGACTGGCTAAACAAAGTCCTGGTTTTGTTTTTTCCTTCCTCCACACTTCCCTGCATTGCACAGAGAGACAAAATGTAGACTACGACTTTGGATGCCAGCAGAGGGAATAAGCAGTTGGAAAGACATGGTTTGCACTTCTTGGCCTAGGGGGAACCATCCCAGGATCCCCATACACTCACTAGAGAAACAGAAAGAGAGAGAGAAGCTCCAGGGGTTGATTCAAGAACCATGAATCATGCTCTGGAAATGTCTGACTGCAGTTATCTTTTGTGAATAGTCCTTAGGTACTTTTCCATGTTTAGCCCTTAATTCTTTTCCTTCATCTCTATAAAACAGATCTAATTGTGTTTCTCTCCCTCAGAGGAATATTGCAAAGATTCCCTTATCCATGCCCAGAAGTCAAGTTTTCAAAGTGAATGTCCAGATGTCAGTAGATAAATACAACATGTGGGTTTATCCCAACACCATTTTTACTTTTGTAGATGTGAAAATGCTGTTAGGAATTTAAGAAGTACTATCTGGATCATTGAAAAAAACAAACCAAGATAGAATCAAAAAGGTGAGAGCTTAGTATATGAAATGGGAGGTGGTGGAGTCACCATCCCTGGAGGTTTTTAAGAAGAGGACAGATGTGTTTCTTCAGGGGATGATTTAGGGGTAAGAGTAGTGTAGGGCTATCGGATGGACTAGATGATCTTGAGGGTCCTTTCCAACCCTAATGATTCTGTGATTCTGTGATTCTGTGAAATGTCTGTGTCCTCAGCAGACCATACAGATAGACACTGACTCCATGGAGGGAATATTTCTGTCTCTTTAATAAATACTTTGTCCTTGAAGAACTGCTGTGAGATTCTTACCATGCCAGGTGCTTTCTTTCTCAACTAAACACTTAAAATTTCTCTGGTTAAAAGGCAGAGGATGAGGTCATTGTCTACCTGAGAAGCTTTTTAACAGTACCTATCTATGAAGAAGACACTAAGAAACCAGGTTAAAACATGTCACTTTCTTTCTGACATACATGAGCTTTATCCTGTGTACACAGAAGCAATGGTAAATACCTGGTTGATTTTAGTCTTTCAGGGTTGTCAACTTTCTTCTGCACCCATTTTCTTGGAGTCCCATTAGCACTAACAGGAGTTGCAGGCTCATGCATTGAGAGGGTAGTCTGTGCCCTAGGGAGCTTTTTTAACATCAGAATAAATTTGAGAACTGTTTTCCCCTGCTTTACAAAGAACAACTACAATCCTTGTTGAAAGCACAGAACAGGGTACAGATATTACTGACAGAGCTGAACCACTAGCCAAGAAATCAAAAAGTACTGCATCTCTAGTGATGTTCCCTGATTATTATTCCATTTGGAACAAAAAAACCAACCACCAGTCACAGAAGCAGGTAATCCAAGAATTAGAATTTTCTTTATATTCTTTGAAGTGAGTTGCCACTGTTTCACAGCAGTTCCTGTATGTCAAACAGGCTTTCATTATCTTACACTCAAGAAGAGGAGGAATGGTTTTACAGCAAGGTACTGCACTTATATCTGATATTCTAGACAATTTTTAACCCTTTCCACAGCTAAAAAGTCACTCAATTATATTGCAAAGGAAAAGAAGCTTACCTGTTTTTCCTTGTTTTATCAGGCCTGTCTTCTCATCTGCTACCTGCACTCATTGTAACCACATAAACAAAAATCAATAAGAAAACATTTGGCTAAATCTTGAAATGTGAGCAGTGTTACTTCAGTCAGTTGAGAGCACAGTCTATAACCTGTAATCCTATATGTGATTCTGGGTATGCATTTTTGTCATTGCTTTGAGGTGTACTTAACCAGAAAACAGAAACATGACAACAAAAAGTAGAATCACAGAATGTTAGGAGTTGGAAGGGACCTTGAAAGATCATCTAGTCCAACCCCCCTGCCACAGCAGGATTCCCTAGACCAGGTCACACAGAAGCGTGTCCACTGAGGCACAGATGACTTTAATAATAGGCATTCTTCAGGTTAGCCTGAAGGTTAGGTGATAAGTCTTTTACAGTCCTGTTACCCTCTTTTTTCCATTTGTACCATTCTGCTATGAGATAATTTTCAGTATTTCACAGATTTAGTTTATTCTTATGGATGGATGAACTTCTTAAGCAGTGATGTAGGCAAGCCAATTACTGAACTCCTACCCTACTGCTCAGTTGCAGTAGTCAAAAACTGGCAGTGGCTTTCACAAAGTTAGGCAAGATCTGCTTTCTTCCAGTTGCTCTAAACTTTATTTCCATTTTATTCTGACCTTGTGATATTAGGCTGTCATATATATTAGGATGTTATATATGTCATATATATTAGGATGTCCTATAGAAGGGCTGGGGAGGGCCTGTTTACAAAGGCCTGTAGTGATAGGACAAGGGGTAATGGATTTAAATTAGGGAAGAGTAGGTTTAGATTAGATATTAGGAAAAAGTTCCTTCCCATGATGGTAGTGGAACACTGGAACAAGTTGCCCAGGGAGGTGGTTGAGGCCCCGTCCCTGGAGGTGTTCAAGGCGAGGCTGGACAGGGTGCTTGGCAACCTGACTTAGTTAGAGATGTGCCTACTCACTGTAGGGGGTTGGACTAGATGACCTCTGAGGTCCCTTCCAACCCTGATGATTCTATGATTCTATGATATTCTTTCAGAAGTCTGGATGATTAGCATCTTTTTTCTGCAGACCTGAGATGCTGCACACACTCAATTCCCCACTGCAGAGCAGCACACGCTGGAAAGGATTAAATAATATCAGCTAATTGCCCAGCCAGAATACTTAAGTCTAAGAGACTGTCACAGCCTTTGGTCAGTTAACAGTTGAACTACACAATCTATTTTGTGTAGTTCTGTGCAACATTTTCAGAAATCAATCAATTTCCAAAGCTGGAGACAATTGTTTCCCTCTAGAGTTTCTTCAGACACTGAAGGCATTTGCATGATACAAGCAAATATGAGCAAAAATGACTATTACACTTCCACTTATTACTGTTAGCAATGTTAACCATGGCTTTACAGCCTCTACATTCCATGTTCCATAAAATGAAATGTTGCTGGTGTTGTAAAAGGTCTAAGCCTATTTAAAAACATTAATACCATCAATAAATATCACTATTTGCTCATAAGGCTAGACACTGTAAGTGCTAAGTTCAACTTGTCACTTGATTATGATAAGCTTCTTCAGCTTCAGTTTGCAACTGAGGAAAAATAAGAACCTGCTTCTCAGTTTGTTTTCTCAGCTTAATCTTCAGTTTAATACTCATTTCAGTATTAACCCTGATTAGCTTTATTGATGTTTAGAACATTTGGGCCCAAGTGATACATTTGTCTGGAAGAAAAGTATTTCTTTTTAACACAGATGCAATAGCAGGCAGAGGGAAAGGTTTTCAAGAGGCTATAAAAAACACCTATCAGATCTCATTGATGTTCTTCATAAATATATCTAAAAGTGGTTCACAAATCATAATTAGCTTGACATAATCAAGCAGGTTGGCTGCTGAGCAGTGCAGAGTTTGTTACTTCTGATTTCAAAAAGGAAGTGTTTCAAATCTGGTAGTGCCTCAAGGCAGTGTACAGGGCACACTTGCCACTGAAAATCACACCACCTCCTGGCTGCTGACCACAAGGGAGAATTCATGGAAGGGAATGAACTGGGATGAGTGAACTGTAAACAATTCCTTTACACTCTATAAACAAGCAATCCAAAAATCAATGTATTGGTTTACAGATAGCTAATGGACTTATCTGAATGCTCAATGATCAAAGCACATTCCTTTAGCTCCAGTAAATGCAGACAAACAGAAGTGCATGTTTCTAGAATGTTACAGCATGCAGTGAGCAACCACAACCAAAGGGGGAAATAGGAAAAGAACCTCAGGGGTTTATCTATTTACTTACTTATGTTTGTGAGTCTTGCAACCCAAGTATTTAGACCCAGTCAGATCACAGAAGCTTCATATAAGCAGCTGGATTTGTGGCTACTTAACAGCAATAATCTTGGAGCTTTTTGGTCTTCCCTTTTAGTTCTTGCTCATTTTTCTTCTACAGTATCCATTGTTGCAACTGCCTCATGGTCTCTCTGTGTTCCAACAAATGCATTTCAGCAATAACTAATTGGAGCTCTTTGTTATATTTAGGTCTTACTTTGTACAGATTTATTTCTTCCTCTTTTTAAACTCAGTATATTGCTGAAAAAAGCCAGTTGTTGTGATTCCTCCTGGTTTTAATTCACATTTGTGTTAGCTTTTGTTCAGTGACTAGATCAGTTCCATTCCTCTGAATTTGAACAAGTTACTTGGATTTAAACTCTTTCAGAAAGAAATATCTCTTTAGGCAGGACTGTCATTAAAAAACCCCAATTTATCAAAAATGGACTATTTTCCATTCCTTTTGATATGCTCAGAATATTATGGTACATCCTTTCACAAAAAGAAGAAACAAAACCAAATATCCCAGCAAGACCAGCATGGACAACCAAACACTGAGCAATTTAACAAGCTATTCTGTTGAGAGATTTACTGGCTGAGAACAAAATTTCCAGTTATTGTTGTCTTTGTAAAGTTGCTTACACAAATACATTTGAGAGTGTTATTTATTTCAGAGGGTGCAGTGAGTCCCTTCTCTGCCTCATCTTCTGGCTTTTGTCTGATCATCTTTCCCAAACTCAGGGCATGGGTTCATGATGGTTGCAAAGCTTCAGGCTTTGCTTCAGCCTCTGGGTTTGGTATTAGAGATGTCAGGATGCAATTTTGGTCATTAACTCAGAATAATTTCCACTGTTCAAGGGTGGATGGAGATTGTCCAGGGAATGTATTGTTGCAGATGATTGTCATTCCATTCTACCTTTAAAGAAAGCTTATCCTTGAAAGTCCCTACAAACCAACCCATACTCCATCCTACAGGAAACAGGCTGTCTTTAGTAAGACAAAGCATCTTCACAAGCAGAAAATCTACTGCTTGCAGTTACTGTAGTGTGCATGTGTAAAATCTACTCTTGTCTACCTCTGCTGGTGAAGAACTGTGTCGAGTTCTAGAGAAATTAAGACAAAGAAGCCACAACCAGAACTTTAATTCTTCACTTCCTATGGCCATAAGGGGCCATGCCAAAGAAGATCACCATTCTACTGTCATCTGCTGCATGTAAGGAACTACTTTCTGAGTTAAGTTTATTAATAAGAGAGGAAAGGGGAATTGCCTAGAAGGGGGCATGTGACAGAAGAGCTGCGAGTGAAACCAGAACCCTTTACTCAGAAGAGCTGTGAGTGAAACCAGAACCCTTTACTCAGAAGTACATAAGAGGAAAAGAGAGAGCTGTGGTCTAGTTCAATGTGTTTCTATAGATTCCCACAACTCACCCTACTTTTTATGTAGCAAGCACTGTGGGCTCTCAGGCTGGCTCTCAGAAGTGTTGGTTGCAGCTTTGGTGTCCTCTGCAACGGATTTTTGTGACTTAGTTCTCTGACTATGAAATAGGGATAGCACAAGTCACCTGAGGATAAGCCAAGCTACTTTGTGAAGTGTTCTGAGATCACTGTTGGGAAGTGCTACAGAGCAGCAAGGCACTGCTCATTACTATAGTTTTTCATGCTTAATTTTTTTTTAAAGGGGTTCCACTTTTTCCTGTGCTGCACCAGCTTTCTGCAGCATAAGCACGTATGTAATGATTAAATATACATAAATGGAGTGAATTTCAAGTGCCAGGAGTGGGCACACACACTCTCCTCACTCAGAATTTCATAAGGGGTGTTAATATGCAGAGTTGGTGTGTGCTCTTGGCAGCTGCACTGACATGATAGAGTGTCAGCTCCTTTGTTAATGATCCGCAAAGGAAAGTATCCCCACATAGGCCTTGACAATTGACATACCATTACAGTCTATTGCCTCAATAATCCATGCATTCAAGTGCTCCCCACTCCTCCAGGCAAGCCTGACACAATAGTCTATAATAGCTCTCAGCAGTATCTGAACAGGAGGCCTTGATATCAGAGCGTGATGGCTCTGAAGGAGATGATATGGTCTAGTGTCTAAATGATCCATGTAGTATAACTACACTGATCCTCAAGGATCTTTGGATCTGATGTAGTTTCAAGGAGAGTTTCCTTTTCCAAGAAAATAATAATAATAAAAAAAAGGACACAGGTTGTTTGGATTTTAAAAACAAAAGCTTTTCTTCTTGAAAAATTGCAGCAGAAATGTGGGCTGACATCCCTAACATCTGTGCAGGGAGCTGAAGCTGGCAGTGGGTATGAAGTCCCCGTTCCACCCTGATGACATTAAAATAGCACCTTCCTCCTCAGTGACAGCTCTCTGTGGATTGAATCACACAAGCTGCCTGCTGTGGCAAAAATAACCTGTGACTCTTTTAGCACTTCACAGTCAATGAGCCCAATCTGTGTCTACACAACCATCACTGCTGTGACCACAACAGAGTGGAGGCACAACCAGATTAGCTAATATAGCTACCAGGAGCAGTTTAGCAGCTCAGCACAGCATGGAGCCTTGCCTGCCTGAGTAGGTGGGTGAATATTCACTCAGGAAGCACTTGCTGAGCTCCCTGTTGTTCCAGCTAGAAGGTTTGTGGCATCCCAATTAGTTGATTTTTAAGCTAACTTTCTTATGTCAACTGCATATTGCAGTGTGGTCACACAGTAAGCATCAGTGATCTGCCAAGGCTCTTCTACCTGTGCCAGCTCTAAACTCACAGGTTACTAAATTCTGGATGTTACTTTCCTAGAAAGAAAAATGAACACCCAAAAGAGGGCAAAACGACTGATACACTGTGAGGACATCCACAAAGGGCAGTTTAAACACAGAGAGATATGGACGGTGGTAACACCTGGTAGCAGTTGTAGGTCAAGCAAAAAAAACCCCAAAACTGAGAAAGCTAAAATTGTTAAAATTAGTCTGAAATAGTAGAAACCTATAGTTTATGGCACACTCATTTCCATCCTCTTGCTGGTTTCTGAATGTAGTCCCTCTGGAACAGCTGAAAGGCTCCCAGGCAGCCACACAAAAGGGCAAGGTGTGACAGGATTTCAGTATTCAGTAAGAATTATTCCTGTAACATAAATAGGAACTACAGCTGAGATTTGCTTTGAAGACATAGTCTGAAGTGCTGCTTATTTGTACTTTGAATGTATTTATTTGCTTATATTACTTTGACAGAGTCCATCCCAGAAGACACTCACCTGTCCAAGTTCTATTTAACATCTCTAATGTATAGGAGGCGTCAGGTAAATACTGATGAAAAGAACAGCCCTTCTTCACCATCAGCACCACACACTGATCTCAGGTCATCTGATATAATTTGAAATGACAGCTATGGTTTTTGCAACACTAATCTTAGATTTCTTACCCTGATGCTGGCTTTTTTGACAGCAACCTGTATCTAGATGTGAAGCATTAAGGATGCTTTACATACAAACCATGCCCATCACTTGTTCATTTTAATGTTGAAGTTTTCCTGCTGTTCCTTTTGCATTTATTTACTAACTACTCACTAATCTAAGCTCTAGTAGTGAAATATATGTATGTACACCTGCACAAAGACACACACACACATATTCCTTTACAAATATCATGAATGACCATATACAAACATTATCTAGATGAAAAAACACAATATAATGAGCAAGATACATCAGGCAGTACAAAAATTGGTCTTTTAGGTACATATCCCAAATAAACTGGCCCAGCTGTAAATATGCTAAGGATTAAATAGGATTAACTCTGAAGTTAAGTTGAGTGTAACACAAGCTGTGGAATGAATCTGGGCTAGAACATAAAGACATCCAAATGGTGGCTCACTCAGAACACACTTTCCTCAGGCGTACGCGAGGTTGGTTCCTTGACAATTGTTTACTAGCAGCTTTTAAGACACAAACAGCTGTGAGTGACAACAGTCTGTCACAGAATTTGTCTAAGTTCATGGCAGAGAGCTGCAAACTCTGACACCTACTGAAAGAGGTATCGTATTTGCAAGCAGTCACAAGTGATTGAAAACCAGATGAATCTGTTAGGATACCTCATGCCATTGAACACTCTTGCCTATGCCAAACATGCCTTCGGAATCCACAATCTGTTATCTACTAGCACTGGTGCTTTAAGGTAGCATTGTTAAGAGTTTATTAATATGGAGACATCTCTTCCAGAATAAAACCTCATATTTAATCAGAAATCAACAGGATTCAAAAAGATTCAACTAACATTCCCACAGATGGAATATTTAGACTGCTCTCTCCTCTGAACTGTAGCATTTTTATAGGATTTGTAAGAAAATATAGGGGGAAAAAAATCAACAGCAGGCTTTGCACATCAGGGGAATATGCTGCAAAACCTCCTGCCTTTAAGAGTAAAGAATTATGCTTGGGATAACCACGGTTGTAATTAGTTTACATGCATAGGCACTCTGATTGCATACCAAGATGGGCAACAGATTTGGTAGTACTGTTTCTGTTATTTAATTATTAGAGTTGGCCTGGAAATGTTCCTCCTTGACTGTACTTAGCTTAATCAAATATGACTTGAGCATCTGAGTTGGCACAAACCCTGCAGGAACCCACTGAAATGACAAGGAAATGAAAAACTATTCTTTCATCTCTTTACATCTTAATTTGGTGATTTCTGGAAGGACCAAGGAAGCAGGAAAAGTGCCAGGAGCAGGCAAGCTCTGTGAGTTCCTTTACTGGAAGCGTAAGCAATACAGTGGCATCTGCTTGAGGGCTGATCTACACGTGGGAAAGTGGTGTCAGCACAACCAGCCATGAAGAAGTAGCTACACCAGTGCTAATTTCCCTCCTCTCCACAAATCCTGAGTCTTGCTGCTGCTGCAGTTGAATGCTCCTGAAAGGGAGTCTCTAGAGTCCCAGGGGAGGATGCCCAGGGACCAGGTTGGCTGCAGACAGGACTCTCAGGTACTGGGATGAGGGGAAGCAGTCCCTTTTCCTTCTCCTCCTCCTCCTCCAGGCCAAGTGGGCTCCCATCCCTCACAGTGGCAGCAAGAAGAGACATGAGTCCAATCTCCAGCTGTGGTCACTCTTGGTAGTCAGTGAATGCCCTGCAAAGAGGCCCCGGGTGTCCCCATTGGGCAAGCAGCTACATTCACCAAAACAGCTGGGAGAGCAACTACATGACAGGGTTGCTCCTGACCTTTGTGTAGGTGCTGTCCACCCATCAAGCTTGCTCTCCATGGCACTTGGCATCCTACACTGTGGCAATTCTGCTCCTTCTTGCCAAATCAGCAATATTGATTCTGCCAAGCACAACCATTACTGGAGGATTTGGGGTTTTATAGTGAGATGCAAAAATCATTCATGGATTTAACTAAACAGTAACATATTTTCTTCTTCAATGTTTAATGTCAGGAAATCAAATGAAAGGATATTTCTTTTCCTTTTCTTTTTCATTTTTACTCTCATTAACTGGCAAAACCAAATTATTTTTTTGCCCACTATTACCTACCCATTGCTAGTGCCTGTGCAATGTTGCAATCAGGTTGATCTTTATGGTCATGGACCCACCCTGCTGGGTACTGCAAAGCAAAGAATGCTGTTAAAAAGACTATAACAGATAAAGCAAGAGATAACAAGTTTTGCCAGACTAGCAAAGTGATCAGAATAAGCAATGTTTCACAGGTTAGTTTCCCATTTCCATTTATAGCATGTTATTTTACTTTCCACAAAAAAACAAGCAACTTAAGAGGGTAAAAAGAACATCACCTTTAAAGGTTGTTCACTCAGAACACACCTGCATTCTGTGTGTTACCTGATAACTCTTTGTACTCCCTATTTATAAGCTTTTGGTAATCTTGGTGACTGCATTAGCTGAGCTAATTGTGGATTTCCCCATCATATTTCCTGAAACTTCTAAAATAGAAGATCATGAATCATCAGCAATAACTGTGTGAAGCTTTCAGGACTATTGGTATGTTTCAAGTAAGATAATGTAGAAATATTTTTACAAATAAGTCATTAGACATTTGCCAAGAAATGTCTTTTGGGGCACATGGAATGCCCTGATTTTCCATGTCACATTTTGTTTATGATTAACTCCAGATTGTTTGCTCAAGAGACATTTCCAGACCCTATACAATTTGCTCCATGTTTAGGAGGAATAAAAATTCTGCAGGAATAAATGCTCAGTCATGAACAATTTTTGTGGTGATGAAAAAATTTTGATGAGTGTAGTCAGCAATGTTTTGGGGCTGAGTGTTGATGTAATGGCAGTTTTCTCACTTTTCTCAGTCAAATGACTGTTATGAATTAGTTTAAGGTACTAAAAAGTTAAGCTTTGGGGGTTTTGATGAGCCACAAGCTGGAAATAAAGAGCATTTTTTTAACTAACATTTTAATTAATAGGATTTTCATTAAAACTAGGAGATTTAAAATATTTTAGTGACTTTTAGACTCCTTAGTCAACCTCTGGCATGACTTTTGCAGCATCTATAGTCACATGCACAGGACACATCAGGTATTAGAAAAATTGATCTTTTAGTTACCTGTCTCCCCTTGACTTTTGGGTGCTTTCTAGACTACTAAAAATACAACAGTCTCAGAGGGCTGAAGGTGCTTGATTCACCTGAGCCAATGCTTAAAGCTCTGTTTCTGCCTGTGACTGCTGCAGCTTTTCAAGGCAGCTCAGACAAGTTTGCTAAAACTTGTCAAGACAGAAATGAGTATTCAGAAGAGACTGAAATTTTATTGAAGAAAACATCATGTACAAATCAGGTTTCCATCTTTTCACTGTTCAAAGTTTCTCAAAGCCAGGTTTGCAGACCTTTAATTCAAGTTGTAAGAGTATTACTCACTGCACATCTTCACTGCCTTTAAGCAGTTTTCAGTTACTACCTTGCTTGCAAATGCCTCCCTACTTGTATCACCAGCAGATCAAACTCCATTTCACTGCAGCATGAAGGCTTCAAAGACTAACTGATTGACCCACCCATTTCCCCTTCCTCCCTCCTCATCTCAAAACTGGTGAGATGTGGATTTGATAAGTGCACAGTTCGATGGATAAGAAATTGGTTGGAAGGACGCTATCAGAGAGTCGTGGTTAATGGCTCCTTGTCCGGGTGGAGAGCAGTGACGAGCGGTGTCCCCCAGGGCTCCGTCTTGGGACCGGTGTTCTTCAACATCTTCATTAATGACCTGGACATGGGTATCGAGTGCACCCTCAGAAAGTTTGCAGATGACACAAAGCTGAGTGGTGTGGTTGATAAGCCAGAAGGGCGAGATGCCATCCAGAGGGATCTGGATAAACGTGAAGAATGGGCCCAAGAGAATAAAATGAAGTTTAATAAATCTAAATGTAAGGTCCTGCACTTGGGTAGGAGCAATCCTGGCTATGAGTACAGACTGGGTGAGGAACTCATTG
>VWZX01004270.1:1507-17868 GCA_013399015.1 Galbula dea
CCCCCCCCCCCCTCGCTTTTTTGCAAAGTGTGGGGGGGGGGGGGGGCAGGGGAGGGGGGTGAGGAATAAGACAGGAGAAGGGCAGAACTTTGCAACCAGCAAGATAAAAAGAGATTAGCTGCGAGTTTGCTCTTTTCTTTGCTGTCTCAGAAGCGGGGAGAGCTGGAGAAGCAGCAGCGGGAAGTGCCCCGTGGGCGATAGCCAGCGCCGGAGTCTGACAGGTCACAGCCCTTTGCCTAAGCCTTGTCAAACCACTCTGATAAACACCCTCCCGGAGCAAAGGCTTTCCCAGACGTGCAGCCTTCCAGCTTTTCCACCCTCCAGCTACAGCACCTTCTTCTGCACCTCCAAGGATCACAGCCTTTGGCATTTGTTAAGAGAAAGGGAAACACAGCGCACAAAGAATTCCTCCCCGGGAGATGGGGGGGGGGGGGGGGGGGGGNNNNGGGGGGGGTCCAGCCCTGGGCTCTCAGGGGGGTTGCCACCCAGAAGGTTTCACCCTGGGTGGGTTTGAGAAGTCCCAAGGCAACGTGGTCGTTGGGGGCTGAGCAGGTTGTGCACAGAGCATGAAGGAGCTAGTTCTCAGCTCTGGGCCTGCTGCTTTCTAGCCTCCATCCCAGGGACCCCACTGTCATAAAGGGACATGAGATGGTTCTATGACATCTCTGATCAGCCACACTGCTGTGTGGGCATTGCCCCAGGGATCAAAGGAGGGTGAGGAAACCCTTACTCCTTGGCAGAGCAGCAGGGGTGGTGTCACGGGATGAAGGTGTTTCCAACCATGGGTGAGCTCTGCATCTCCACATTCCCCCATGAGGAGGACAAGAGGTTGGCCAAAGCCAGGAGGCACCACTGCCCATCCACCCCCTACAGCCATGGCTGAGGCGTGGGGTGACCACCAGCCCTGCTGCCTAATCCCACGGGGCTACAAAGGTGGAAAGAAAGCAAACCTCACCATCCCCTAGACCAAACAGGGAGCTGCCACACTTTCCCAACGGGCATGTGCCCCAGAGATAACCCACACCTTTCTGAAGAGCTACCACCCCACCCTCCAGCTGCAAATAACCCACCTGAAGCTGGGATGGAGGAGCAGGGGCTCCAGCAGCCCCAGGCTTAACGGGGAGAGGCATGGAGCTGGGACCACCAGGGGGAAAGGAAAAGGGGGCTGCATGACCCTGTCCCCACATTTTGACCCCCACATCCTCAACCTGTGCTTGCAGCTGCTGTGGCAAGTCACATCATCAGCAATGGAGATGCTGCCTTCATCTCACCACCTCCCTCGGAAGGACCAAGCCCCACAACCAGCCCCCGGAGCACCAGTGCTGCCAGGAGAGGGGAAGCAGGCAGCAGACACACAGCCCTAACCCCTGCCTGTGCCAAAATGGATCTGCCCACCATGAGGATGTCCTCCTGAGGGCTCCCTGGAGGAACAGCAGCCAGGATGAGGGAGTCCCTGCAGATAGCCACAGAGCAAAGGACCAGAGCCACCCTCCCACCCCAATCAAGATGGCGCTGGGGACATGGGGCGCAGGGTTAATCATTACCCACCCACAGCACCAGGCACCCATACCCCAGCTCACCCCATTCCTCTGGGGGGAAAAGGGCCCAAAGCCACAGCAGCGGGGTGGGGCCAGGCCTGGATCACCCCTTTTCCCCACCAAGAAGAGCAGCTGAAGCCTCTTTGTGGTAGGACAAGGGGTCCAGCACTCAAAACACCGGTGGGAAAGCCTCATCCCCTTGCCTGGGATGGGCAACAGGGCTTGAACCTGCATCTGCCATGGCCCAGGACGGGGTGGCTGTGCAAAAGGGACACACGGGCAAGAAGGACACGCGTGCAAGAGGGACATGGGTGAAGCAACACCCCGGAGGTGCTTATCCAGGTCTTTATCTCTGGTGTGCGCCAGGGAAGGCCGCTGGGGAATTTTACAGAGCATTCCTTCCCCATTGTGGGGGCAGGAAAAAAGAGAAATCAAATGGAATGAAATAGCAAATAAGCTTCTGATCCCCCTCTGATCACACAGACACAAGGCGATCTCCATCCCAAAGAGGTGGTAGCAACACAGAGCCCCCTCACAGCACGCCCTCACCTGCCAGCCCCAGGGGACAGGGAGCAATCCCTAAGCAAAATCCAGGCTCTGCCCCAAAAAAAAGGCCATGGGGCTTTGGGAAGAAAGGCAGGAGAAGGGAAGGGGAAAAAAATCCCAACACCACCAAAAAACAAACCCCAACAACCATGAAACCCAACACGCCCAAGAGAAACTCCAGCGGAGGGGGAAGCCCGAGAGTCCAAAGCGCCGGAGGTGTTGTAGCAAAGAGCAGAAAAAACAAAGCCAAAGGAAGCCAAAAATCCACATTTTTCAGAAGGCATCGGCAGCCTCCACGCACCTGAGAGGGTAAAGCTGCCCCAGGGCCGAGTGCTGGCCTCTGCCTTACCTGTGCCAGGTCAGGTGGGTTTTCCAAGGGTCGGGAAGGGGCTTTGATGTCCTCAAAGACTGGGGTGTCTTCTCCAGGTTCCCCCGACATGGTGACGGGCTTGAGCGGCGTGAAAGCCGCGGGGTCCTCGGGGAGCGGGGTGCACAGCACCAGCCCGCTGCTCATTCCTCCCGCACCCCTCACGCCCGCTCCCCGGGGGGAAAACAACCCGAGATATTGGAAAATAATATGACAAACAAAGAGGGAAAACAAATAGGGGAGGGGAGGAGGAAGAGGTGGGGGAGGGAAATAGTAATCAAGAAGCAGAGGGGAGCTGGAAGGAGTTGGTGATCGTGGGAGGCCAGGTGCTGGGTCGCGGGAAGGCTTTACCTGGGCTGCGGGAGGAGGAACGTCAACCTGGAAGCAGCAGCGAGGCCCTGCCGAGCCAATCAGGCTCCTGCCGGTGGCCCCACCACCGGCAGCTCCACCGGGCCACGGGCAGATAAAAGCCGGCCGGGTGGCTGGGAGCCTCGCCGTCAGCCTCGCTCTGCCACCGGCATGGCACCTTGGGTCTACACTGGGACCAAGAGATTTAAGTCCCACTGGTGCCACCCCAACCCTAGACCTGTCACTGAGGCTGGGGAAGGGTCTAAAGGAGCCACAGCAAGGAAAAATCACTCCCAAATCGAGTCCTTTTTGCTGAAACGAGGTTTGGTTTACACGGCACGTTGGGTCTCACCAGGACTAAGGAGGAGGCTTGGTCCCACCAGTGTCACCCCAACCCTAGCCTCCTTCTCGGGGCTGGAGCCCACCTGAAAAGCTGGAGAAGGGTCCAAAGGAGCCACAGCAAGGAAAAAATCACTCCCAAATTGAGCCTTTTTTGCTGAAGCAAGGTTTGGTTTACATGGCACATTTGGCCTCACCAGGCCCATGGAAGGGACTCGGTCCCCACAGTGTCACCCCAACCCCAGATCCCTCTCTGGGGCTGGAGCCCACCTGAGGGGCTGGGAAAGTGTCAAAATAACCCACAGCAAGGAAAAATCTCTCCCAAATCAAGTCCTTTTTGCTGTAACAAGCTTTGGTTTACATGGCATGTTCAGCCTTACCAGGACCAAGGAAAGGACTCGCTCCCACCAGTGCCACCCCAACCCTGGGGCTGGAGCCTCCCTGAGGGGTTGGGAAAGGGCCAAAACAAGCCACAGCAAGGAAACTCCCTCCCAAATCAAGTCCTTTTTGCTGTAACAAGGTTTGATTTAGTTTTTTAAAGCAATGTTGGGGGTTTTTTATAAGGAGAAAATTTCGTTTTTCCAGGGAATGATTGCATGCTGCAGCAAAACTGATTCTGAGAGATAAGGAGATTCCTGCTTGCTCAGACTTCTTCCCAGGGGAGAAAAAGGTAAGAATCAAACATAAATAAAAGGAAAGGGGAAAGGGATTAATCTTGGGGGGCCAAAGAAATATATATATATAACAACACAACAACAAAGGGAAAGCACAGAAGGTGCAGACTTGAGGGCACAGCACTTCCCAGCTCAGCTCCCATGGAGAAACCTAGCAACTGGATTTGGGTTGCTCTTTCTGAGAGATGAGGAAAAGAGGAGTGCAAGAACCTCAGAGCAAACCAAACAGGAGCCACAGCCAGTGAATTTTGGTGGCTCACAGCTGGCATTTCCCAGTGCTACATCCAAGCCTAGGCCAAGAAAGCATCAGCTGGGGGATGCTGAGCACCCTAGAGAGCAGGGCAAGGGGTCACAGCTCCAAAACACACCTTCCCTGAGGGCATCAGCTCTACAGAGCTGGCATTAAACATCCTCTAGTGGTGAGAAAGCTTTGCCCTGAGCAGAGTGAGGCCCTTAATAACCACAGGGAAGGCAGTGTGGGATGGGGATCAGTCAGGTTTTATCAACCCCCAACTGCCAGCAGCATAAATACACAACAAATACCACTGGTTTCTATCAATGTGAGACTTTGGACCAACATCCAGGTCCTCCTGAGAAGCTGCTTGTGCTGAACAAGGGCAAGTTCAGGTCTCACAACAGGGGAACAGGACAGGCAGAAATGATGAGCCCTTGGAAAAGCAACTAAGAGAGAACAGCTCAAGCTTTGCTGGGACTATCTTCCCCATGTGGCTTTTCTTTCTGTATTAAAATACATTTAATGACCTTGCTCTTTGTGGTATTTCCAGTACAAGAAGAAGCAGAGAATGGAAAGAAATCAGTCCCATATAGCTGGTCTGAAAACACAGGTACCTATCACTACTCTGCCCTAGTGAGGCCACAGCTGGAGTACTGGGGCCAGTTCTGGGCTCCCCAGGTCAAGAGAGACAAGGAACTGCTGGAGAGAGTCCAGCAGAGGCTAGGAAGACGCTGAGAGCATTGGAGCATCTCTGGCAGGAGGAAAGGCTGAGAGCCCTGGGGCTGCATAGCCTGGAGAAGAGCAGCCCCACAGGGGAGCTGCTCAAGGCTGAGCAAGAGCTGAAGGCTGGGGGCAAGAGGCTAGGGCCAGACTGTGCTCAGTGGTGGCCAGGGCCAGGCCAACGTGCACTAGGCACCAACTGGAAGCCAGGAGGTTCCAGCTGAGCAGGAGAAGAAAGTTGTTTGTTGTGAGGGTGTTGGAGCCCTGGCCCAGGCTGCCCAGAGAGGCTGTGGAGTCTCCTTCTGGGGAGAGATTCCCAAGGCAGCTGGAGGTGATGGTGGTCACCCTGCTGTGGGTGACTCTGCTGGAGCAGGGGGGTTGGACTGGATGTTCCCCAGAGACCCCTTCCAGCCCCCACTGTGGTGGGATTCTGTGGGTTATACCTAGTGAATATAAAAATTTATGTCAAAACCAAAGAGTTCCTTTTCTCCCCATCCCCTCATCAGAATGTGGATTGGCAGCATCAGGGTTGGATGAACCTCATTCCTGGAAGCAGGGTACAGGCAGACATCAAGCATGCCTGCCCAGCACAGATCAACCTGGCAATGTTCTTCCAGGACAGAGCAACTTCTTGTTTCAGGGATGGGCCAAAGCCATCTGTAAAGCCCTTATCTGCTACCAGCCTGACAGGAGGGGAAACAGCCTTGAGTCTATCAATGCCAACAGGCACTTTGCTCCATCCACCCCAGCTCCAGCCTCCAAGGAGGCCTCACCATGCTCCACCCATAGAGCCAAGTGTAGCCTGACCATCACTGGGCTAAAGTCCCTGCTCTGTCCCCTCCTGCCACACAACACTGGGGACACAGCAGGTCTTGCTTGAGCAAGGTAGGGTGACAACAGCAGCTCTCCTGTCACCCAGAACTCACATTCCTCCAGCACAAAATCCCCTTCTATGGAAGAAAGCAGACACTGAGATGGTGAAGGGGGTCTGGGCAAAGAAGAGCCTGAGAAGAGAGTGCAGGAGGGTCCATGGTGGAGCCCTCTCAGCTCTCAAACCAAGGGCTGTAGCTGAAGTCTCCTCTTTGCAGTGCAAAGGAGAGAATGGTGGTTGGTGGGGGAGAACTGGGGAGCCAGACCCCAACCCTGGGTGGGGATCAAGCACTCTAGGTTCATGGGAATGGTGAGGAAGGACACTGATGTCCTTCTCTCACTGGTGCAGGAGCCAGAAGGTGAAGCCCTGAGGTGAGTTACAGAGACTCAAGCTAAAAGGCAAGAAAAGCTCCAAACTTGGAGGACATCTGGATCAGGTTGAGAAATACATCTCAGCTCCAACCTCACAACCCATTCCAGGCACTGCTGGCAGCCAAAGGCACCCCCTGCCATTCCTCAGCAGCATTCACACCCATCCTCAGACCTCAGCAGTTGGTGGGAACCAGCCACCACTGGGTTGGGTCACAAGGGAGCCACCCCACATGGGTGACAGCCCGGCACCACAGCCCCAGTCACATCCCACCAAGGAGGTGGTGACAGTGGAAGGGAGGCCAAACCCTGGCTGGTCCCTGAGCCTTGCTTTCCACCTACAACAGCTTTTCCTCACCTTACTGCACCCCCAAACTCATCCCTCCACCTCCAAAGCAGTGGCTTTAGCACCCACCTCTCGCTGCGCCGTGGTGGACATTCCCAAGTCCTCTCTGAATCTGCCTCCCTGGGATGAGGTCACACCAGAGCCAAGCCAGGAGCTCCTGCTTCAGCCTCAGTGCTTGTTGGGAGCCTTGTGGGAGACACAGAGCAGTCAGGGAAGGGGGACACCCCCTCCTCAACTTGCCTTTCACCACTACCAGGAGACAAAGGTCTACAAAGCTGCTGGGAGCAGCCCACCTCCTGGCCTCCCCCCTACTCCCCCACCGAAACCCAAAACCACCTAGTTTTGTCTTTTCCTTTCTCCTCCTCGGGAGGTTTCCAGTCATCAAATCCTTCCTGGGAGCCCCTTCAAAGGAAAAGCAGCCACCCCATCCACTTGCTAAACCAGTCTGAGCAGTGCTGGGCTGGCAGGAGGGAGAGGCCCCCAGCAACCCCCTGCCTGGTGTAAGCTGGGACAAGGAAAGGGCTGAGAAACTGCCCAGAAGGACCTTGGGTGACCCCAGAGCAAGGAGATGGATGAGCATCACTACCCCAGGGAGGTGTGAGGCCACCATCCAAGCAGGGACCCCCCAGCATGCTGCAATCCCTCAAGCAGCCATTGCTCATCCACAGTGGGGAACAAATTCCAGGCTTCCTAAGTTTTCAGCCTGTGACATAAGGAGAGGCCAAGGGAAAGGACAACCAAGTGCTGGGGAAAGAGCCCTGAGGAGCTGGGGAAGTCCTCAGTGTCCCCAGTTAGGCTGTGGCTGGAGCACAGGGAGGTATCACAGCCCCAGGCAGGGAAGATCAGCAGCTGCTTCAGGTTTTCCCAGGAGAGGAAGAGGAGGGTGAGGAAGTAGAAGGGATGGAGGCTGAGCTAGGTCTCCAGAACAAATGGCAGGGTAGAAGGAAAGGGAAGATTGAGGACAAGGGGTGATGGATTGAAACTAAAAGAGGGAGATTTAGCCAAACAAAAGGAAGACATTTGTTATGCTGAGGGTGGTGAGAGCCTGGCCCAGGCTGCCCAGAGAGGTGGGAGATGTCCTACCCCTGGGACCATCCCAGGTCAGGTTGGCTGGGGCTCTGAGCACCCTGAGCTAGTCCTACAACAGAGCCTGTCCCACCAGCCCCACACAAAGCATGAGTGAACCCAGCACAAGGGAGACCTGATACATACAGAGAGGTTTTAACCACTTGCCCTTCCTGAGCCCCACCTGGAAGAGCAGTGCCCAAAAGACCAGCCCCAACAGCACTGGGAAAAGCCAAGCTATGAGCACAACCCCACCCAGCCACTGGAGAATCCACACAGAGGACATGATGTTGGATTCCCACCCCCCCTCCATCATGCCACAAGGTCTGGTGGTCCTGGGGCTCAGGCAGCACTTGCTCCTGGCAAGGAGGTGGCAGAGATTTTCCTGCAGTTCACCTTGCTCTTGGCCTGGGCACAAGCAGAGGCTGAGGAAAACTTCTCAGGGGTGATGGTTGGACATCAGTAAGGCACTGGAGGTTCTCAGACACGTGGAAAAATCACCAGTGGATGTCAAAGGGTCAAGATGCAGCTCTGCTGTCTCCAAAACAGGTCCTAGACAGTTTCAGGGTGAAGCAGCTTCACCAGGTGCTTCCTGCAGCCTCTCTGTGGAGATCCCAAGGTGCACATCCCCAGCTGTGGGACACGGTGAGGGGCAGCAGCTCCTGGGGGAGTAACAATCCAAGCAGCAGGCCCAGGGGGGTGTTCAGGTTCACAGGGATGAGGCAGGTCCAAGGTCAGGCTGGAGAGTCAGCAAGGTCCGTGGCTGGGGTGGGGCAGAGAGAAACACAGCTCTGAGAAAAGCTGGAGGCTCCAGACTGAGCTTAAATGAGCTCCTGGGCCCATGGGTGTGGGGTGGAGATCTCAGCTGAAGCTGCTTAAAGCAATTAGGACCAATTAGTGCCCTCAGGGTGGGAGGAAACAGAGCCTGAACCTCATGAGATGATGATATCAAGCCCTGCAGAGGGGTTGGCACCTCTTTGGCAGGACCTCAGCTGCTTCTTCAACCACAGAGTGATGTCCATGCTGGGGAGAGCACTGATGTCCCTTTCCCACCTTTGACACAGGACCTTGTGTCTCCCTCATGTCTCTGTGCCTTTTCCTCCCAAGCCCTGGGGTTTCACCACACCTTCCCACCACCCCACAGCTCATCTGTCTGTATGGCCATGTTCTGTTCAGGGACTGGGGGAAGTTTAGTTCCAGCACCATGAAAGGTCTCCTAGAGGCAGGAGAAAGGATGAAAGGGGTAAAATCAGAGCTGGATGGAGCATGGGGGTCCCTTGAGGTGTGCCAGCTTGGGGTGAGGTGGCCTGAGGGCTTCCTGAGCTGCTCCATCAGTGGTGGTGAGGTGAGGGGGGCCAGGCAGGTGGCATGTTTGTCCAGGGGCAGGAGGGATGTTTGCCTCACCTCAATAATGACACTCCAGCCAACTGCCTGGCCCCAGAGGCAAAGCAGGATGGACAGATGACAGTTTATTCTGCACTGGTGCAAGCCCAGTGTTTGGAGAGCTCCAAGAGCAGCAGCTAAGACATTGTGAGGTGTCCCCAGGCCACGATGGGCTGGTGGTAGTGGCTCTGGATGAACTGGGGGGTGGCAGAGGGTGCTGCCTGTAGAGACATTCTGAGCATCCCCGTCCCATCCATTTCCATCCCATGTCCCCTCCTGTCACCAGGGTAAATATTTTGAGGGCTCCTCAGCACAGAGACTTTGCCACACCCAGAGCACGTTCAGGTGGAGCTGTGGCAGGTCTAGACTTCCCTTTCTCAGCCTCCTCCTCCTCCTCAGGAACATCCATCACCCCATGGAGCCACCAGCATCATACCTGCTGTCAGGAAAAGAGGGAGAACAGGGCTGGATGGGGGGGAAAAAGCAGGGAAAAAGGCACTTTGCCCCAAACCCATATTCCCACCAGTGAGAGCTCAGCCACTGCTGGCACCAAAGCAAAAGTGGCCGACTCAGTCTTTTTCCTCTCTGGGGCTATGCCAAAGCCGTGGTGGGCACCTGGGGGGAGGGAACACGGGGACACAGGAGTGCTATGTGTCTCTGTCATCAGTGCACTGAGTTTCTTCCCCCCTACAGGTCTCAGCACCGCTTGTGGGTGCAACCTCACCTCCTGTCTCAGCTCCTCACTCGCCCAGCGTGGTCCAGGGGCGCCACCGGGTGCACGAGGGCTGCTTTTCACCATGTCACCAAATCCCAGCACCGTGGGGGTTGGAAGGGATCTTTGGGGATCACCCAGTCCAATCCCCCTGCTCCAGCAGAGGCACCCACAACAGGGTGACCACCAGCACCTCCAGCTGCCTTGGGAATCTCTCCACACAAGGAGACTCCACAGCCTCTCTGGGCAGCCTGGGCCAGGGCTCCAACACCCTCACAACAAACAACTTTCTCCTCCTGCTCAGCTGGAACCTCCTGGCTTCCAGTTTGTGCCCAGTGCCCCTTGGCCTGGCTCTGGGCACCACTGAGAAGAGTCTGGCCCCAGCCTCTGGCCCCCAGCCTTCAGCTCTTGCTCAGCCGTGAGCAGATCCCCTCTGGGGCTGCTCTTCTCCAGGCTCAGCAGCCCCAGGGCTCTCAGCCTTTCCTCCTCCCACAGATGCTCCAGTGCCCTCAGCATCTCCCTAGCCTCTGCTGGACTCTCTCCAGCAGTTCCTTGTCTCTCTTGACCTGGGGAGCCCAGAACTGGCCCCTAGACTCCAGCTGTGGCCTGACTAGGGCAGAGGAGAGGGGGAGGAGAACCTCCCTTGACCTACTGGTCACAGTCTTCTTCATGCAGCCCAGGAGACCATTGGCCTTTTTGAGCACATTGCTGGCTCATGAGGATCTTGTTGTCCACCAGCACTCCCAGGCCCTTCTCCATGGAGCTGCTTTCCAGCAGGTCAAACCCTAACCTGTCCTGGTCCAGGAGGTTATTCCTCCCCAGGGGCAGGACTCTACCCTGGCCCTTGTTGAAGGTGGATAAAAGCCAGATCCCCTTCAAGGGAGCTGCTCCCTGAGATTTTCAGGGTCCCTCCTCACATACCCTTGCTGGAGCCAGCATACCCCTGATAGGGTGACAGTAGTGGTGCTGTTGGTGGCCATGATGATGCAGATGACAGGGAGGGATGAGACCACCATGGGGATGGTCTGGATGGGTGATGGTGTGGACAATATGGAGCATGATCTGCTGCCCAACACTGCCCTGTCTGGAGGCCAGGGTGGACACTTTGGCCTTTAAAACTTCATTTTTACCTTTAAAAAGCCATTTTGAACTAGCCATGGAGCTGATGGGTGGCAACAGGAGCCATGGCAGCAGGCAGGTCTTAGAGGGACTCTACCAACTGCCACCTCTGAATCACAGAACCATGATGGGTGGAAAGCCCTCTGAGATCATCCAGTCCAACCACCCACCCCATACTACCACCTTCACCACCAATCCATGTCCCCAGGCACCACATCTACCCAATTCTGGAGCACTTCCAGGGATGGTGACTCCACCACCTCTCTGGGTAGCTTGTGTCCATGCCTGATAACCCTCTCTGAAGGGTTTGTCATCCTCCTTCTCCACCCTGGGGAGATGGGTTGGGGGGTATCCCAGTGAACGGCAAGGGGCTCACCTCGAGGAGCTCTCCTCCTTCACATGGGTCACTGCTAAAGCCACAGGCAGGCTGAGGTGCCAGCAAGGGTCCTGCTGGAGAGGTTTAAAAGGAAAGAAAAGTCTCATTCTTCCTGAAATGTCTTAGATTGGTAGGAAAGGGAAGATGATGAAACCCAAAACACTGTCCTCCTGGCCAGGAGGAGACAGGAGAGCTCCTGCTGCCCCTGGTCCCTCACTCTGCCAAAGCAAGACACACATGGAGGAAACTTCTCTACTTTCAGTGTTACTCCTCTCAGTCTGGTATAAATATCACAGCTCCAGAGCTGGGGGTGGTGTGTGGGGGATGAGTTTTTAACAAACTGCAGCCCCACCCCTCCCCTGGAGCTTGGAACACAGTAGGAGGACAAGGGGGAGCTCCTCAAGGCTCTCAAAGTCTTGAGGGAACAGGGCAGCCCCCAAACCCTGAGGGTTTCACAGCTTCCCTTTGGGTGTTTCTTACCTTCTTCAGGTCAGGGATTCCCCAGAGGATTTGGGTCTGTGCTGGGTGAAGGAATAACATGTGTGTGCAGCTCCCAGAGAAGCTGGATCAGCTAGGGAGCATGGCTTTGGGAGAGGGGACATGTGGTGGGACAGGGACACACACATAGACCTCACCAGAATCACTGAACCACTCTGGTTGGAAAAGTTAACCTTGAGATCATCAAGTTCAATTGTTGATCTCACTGCCAGGTCACCACTGACCCATGGCCCTCAGCACCACATCTCCAGGGCTTTCAAACCCCTCCAGGGATGGTGACTCCACCACTGCCCTGGGCAGCTTGGGCCAGGCCTTGACTTTTTCCTTGCGAGAAGAGACCAACCCCCACCCGGCTCCAGCCTCCTCTCAGGGAGCTGGAGAGAGTGAGAAGGTCTCCCCTGAGCCTCCTCTTTTCCAGGCTAACCAACCCCAGTTCCCTCAGCTGCTCCTCACAACACTTGTGCTCCAGACCCTTCTCCACCTTCCTTGCCTTTCTCTGGACACACTCCAGCACCTCAATGTCCTTCTTGCAGTGAGGAGCCCAAAACTGAACCCAGGATTTGTGGTGTGGCCTCCCCAGTGCCCAAGTCTAGGAGGACAATCCCTGCCCTAGTCCTGCTGCCACACTAGTGCTGACCCAAGGCAGGATGCTGTTGGCCTTCTTGGCCACCTGGGCACTCTGCTGCCTCATCTTCACCTGCTGTCAACCAAAACTCCCAGGCCCACTAGGCACCCCATCCAGCCAGACCCTCCCCACACCAGCTGCCCCCTCCCCAAGCAGCCCAACACTCCCTGAACCACAGGAACAGAGGGATTTTGGGATGCTCCCTTCACCCCAACCAGCCCCACAGGTACTGGCTGGGGGATGTCATTACCCCCCTCCCCATATCACCCTTCCCATGACCCAACAGCTCCAACCCCAACCCCCTCCCACCACAAGAGTGGAGCTGCCCCCACAGCAACTTGGGGGTGGGGGCGGGGGGAAGATTGATTTGGGGGAGGCACCCCATAAAACCAGTAACTGCCATTAACAAGAGAAGTGTGTGGCCACAGTCTGCCTTTTTAACTTAGAAATGGTTCAAGTGTCCCAGAGTCATCAAAAAAGCTGGTGGCCCCAGGCCCCACCCCACCCCATCCCACCCCCCCTTAAAACTCCATAAAATCACAGTTCCACGTTCCGCAGAGGCTTCCCCTTCTTCCTCTTGGTGGTGATGGTCTCTTTTGGGGGGCAGGGGGGAGGGATACTGTTCAGTTAGTGGGGTTTCCCCCCCACCACCACCTCCTTCTTGCTTTTTCCTTTCATCCTGTGTGTCACCCTGAAGCCCAGCAGATGCTGAGGGATGTGGAGAGGTGATGTGCCAGGGTCCCTTCTCCCACGGGGACAGGGACAGGCAGGGGCTGGGGAGGTCGATGGCTGCTGTGGCAGGGGGGAATGGCTGAGCCCCTCCCCCGCTGCCTCTGTCCTCGCTGTGGCTCCCAGGTTTTGCCCAGAGGGATGTGGGTGTGGGACAGGGGCTTAGGAACAGGAGATGGAGGTGGGCAGGAAGTCTGGAGGCTGTTGAATCCTGGATGAGGAGTCACAGAGGAGCCTCTGGATGCTGCGAGTAGGGAGGAGAAGCCCCGAAAAACCAAGGAAGGAGAGCAAAGGAGAAGGAGGAACCAGTCCAGGACCCAAGTGTGCTGGTGGAGCTGCTGGCGCAGCCACAGTCCGCTGCCGCTGGGCAGAGCTCGGCCTCTTCACTCCCACAGCCCCGCAGCCGAAGGAGGGCGGGGTTTAGGGAATTCATTCCCCCATTCCCACCGCCGGGCCCCTCCTCAGCCCAGCCAGGCGCCCCAGGGCTTTAGGCTCCTCACATCATGATGTGCCGCCGGCGGTGAAGGGCCAGGTGGTCGGAGCGGGAGAAGCTGCGGTCGCAGTCCGAGCAGCGGAAGGGTTTGATGCCTGTGTGCTTGCGGAAGTGCCGGGTCAGCTCGTCCGAGCGGGCGAACTTCCAGGTGCAGCCTTCCCAGGTGCATTTGTAGGGCTTCTCACCTGCATCGGGGAAGAGAGGGGTAAGAAACACCGGGCTTTGGGGCTGCAAGGGGGGGTTACCACGGCTGCAGGAGCTCCTCACTATCTCCACACTAGCCCACAGCCACCCCAGTGTTGGTCCATGGGCACCGCTGGGGGCTTGACGTTGCTTTCTGGTGGCATGCAGAACTGCCCCCATGCCACCACCAACACCCCAGATGATATTTTCGGGTGTGCTTCCCCCTCACCTGGTCAGCTCCCAAAGGGCATCCCACAGGGTTCATTACCACCACCATCATCATAGGTCCCCTCCAGGGCCCCCTGCAGAACCTTGGGGTCCTGGGTGCGCAGCCCCAAGGGGTGCCGAGCACATGATGGGTGGGCACTGGGAGCCCTCCCTGTCACAGGGACTCCAGAGTGCTGAGGGATGGTGAGGAAGGCCGAGTCCCAGCAGGAACATCCAAAAGAGCATCTCAAAACCAGACCAGGATCTCTACGGCAAGGCCCTGGGTACCAGCACCCCAAAAGGGTCAGCAACAGAGCCCAAGTATCCCCCAAGGCCTGCAGTGGTCTCAAAGTGCCCCCCAGGGCCTCCAGAAACCCTGGTAGAGGGTGCCACCAACTCTAAAAGGCCTATTTGACTCCCAGAAGGACCTCCTCAAGCACCTAAAGGGACTCCCCAGGCTGTGGCAGAGGGTGCCAGCACCCTCAAAGACACCCCTAACCCCCCAAAGGGCCACCCCTCAAGCACAGGGTCAGACCACCATCATGCCCCCCCAGCCCACAGGGAGCCAGGAGCACTGATCCTGACCCTTCCAGGCAGGCCTGGGGGTGTGTGGTGCTGGCCCCTACCTGTGTGTATCCGTCGGTGAGCTTTGAGGTGGGAGCTTTTGGTGTAGACCTTATTGCAGCCCTCGAAGTCACACTGGTGGATTCGCCGCTTCTTTAGGTCAGGGGAATCGGCTCTTGGCCCCCGTGTCACCGGCCTGCGGGAGAACAAGAGGGATGGAAGGCAGGGCTCCCATGCCCACAACCCCCAGGGGAGCTGAGGGATATGTTGGAGACAGAGTGGGGGACACACAGGAGGAACCTTACTCTCTTGGGATGTCCTGGAAAGGTGGTGGGCCGCTCTCAGAGGTGCTGTCCTCACTGTCGCTGTTCATGTCCATGGGGTACACAGAGCTCGGGTCAATTTTCACTGATGGGGGGCGGGAAAGAAAAGCTATTGAGGAACAAGGAGGAAGGAGGTGAGGCTCATAAACAGAGAATAGAGACACCCCCCCTTCAAAATCCAGCCCTGCACCAGAGAGACAGCCCTCCCGTTGCTCCTGCAGCACCCCAAATACTGCTCCCCCCTTGAAAAAAAATGAGTTCAAACTGGGGAGATGGAAAAGCCTCCCCTGTGCTGTGGGGCACAGAGGTACAAGAGGGTAAGATGAGGGTGGGGGCTGCCTGTTCCTGCCTCGAGGAGGGGAGATTGAGGCCTCCCACCCCAGACAGGATGGGAATGCCCTGGGAAAGAGAATGGGGTGGGGTAGGGGGCAGCTGAACCGAAAGCAGAGCTGCTGGCAGCAGGCAGCCAGTGGGAAGGGCAGGCAGGCTGCCAGCAGCAGGCAGTGCCATGCCCCATACATGCCCTGCCCTCCCCATGTCCCCTTGGGGACTAAGAGCCCTGAGGAGGCTTTGGGGAAAGGTGGGGGGGACATCCTAGCGTGGAAAAACTGGATCCCTTTCAAGGGTGCTGCTCCCCAAGGTGAGGCTCCCCTTTCAAAACAGAAGGGCTCCCCCTCAACATGCCCTTACCGGACCCGGCGTTCTTGCCGTCCCCCCCGATGAGGGGCACAGTGATGGCGGCAACGCTGTCGGTGGGCATGGTGGTGTAGACGACGGGAAGGGACTGCACCACCACGGGGATGGTCTGGAGGTTGCCCATCTTGCTGGGCAGGTTGACGGAGGGGATGGTGTGGATGACGTGGAGGATCTGCTGCCCTCCGCTGCCCTGCGTGGAGGCCAGGATGGAGCCGGGCGAGAGGACAGCCGGGATGGCCGAGGTGGAGCTGAGGCCGGTGGGTGTGATGGAGACAGTGGTGGGAATGGGGAGCGGGGGAGCCACCAGCATGGGGGAGGACTGGACCGAGGTTGGGGGGGGGGGGGGTGGTGGTGGCAGCGGTGGGGCTGAGGTCGAGGTCGCTGCCACCTTGGACTTGTTGAGGGAGAGATCAACAGGCTCAGCCTGGGGCTGTCCGCAGTCACTGGCCAGCAGCTCCTCGGGGGGTTCAGTCTTGATGTCAGCCAACAGCACCGGCGGGTCGAGGGGGCCCTCAGCCAGCAGCGCCGAGGAGCTCATGGCGGACGTCACCTTCCCCTGCCCCTATGAGAGACCAACGGCACGTTGAGAAAAGGGGGGAAACTGAGGCATGGCACAGAAGGGATCTGGCCGACCTTCTTCCAAGCAGCGTGTGCAGCCGTTGGGGGCAGCCTGGGGCTAGCTGAGGGAACTCTGAGGGATGGCTGGATTGCACATGGGCCTGTCAGGATCCCCTGAGGGCCAGGCCAGGCAGTGACCCTTCTGGGCCAGGCAGATTCTCCTCGGGGCCTGGCAGGGTCCCCTTAAGGCCAGGCAGGGTGCCCTGAGGGCCAGATCAAGCAAGTTCCTCTTAGGGTCCCCTCCGGATTCCCCGAAGGTCTGCCTAGGCAGGGTCCCCTCGGGGGCCGGGCCCGGCAGGATCCCGGCAGATTCCCCTCAGGCTCCTCCTCAGACCGGGCCCGGCAAGGTGCCCTCAGAGTCGTTCCCTCACAACGGCAAAACTCACGCCGAAGGCAGGAAGGGGCGAGCACCCTCCCA
>VWZX01004273.1:0-38937 GCA_013399015.1 Galbula dea
TAGATTGAATATTCGTGGGAGCTTCTTTACCCAGAGGCTGGTGGAGCATTGCAACAGGCTCCCTAGGGAGGCTGTCATGGCCCCTACTCTCACGGAATTTAAGAAGCACTTAGATAAGGCACTTAGGCACATGGTGTGACTGTGGAGTTGTCCTGTGCCTAAACATGAGTTGAACTAGATGATCCTAATGGGTCNAGGGAAGTCATGTTTGACCAACCTGATAGCCTTTGATGAGGACATAACTGGGTGGGTAGATGATGGTAGAGCAGTGGATGTGGTTTATCTTGATTTCAGTAAAGCGTTTGACACTGCCTCCCACAGCATCCTTGAAACTAAACTGAACAAGAGTGGTCTGGATGATCGGGTACAGACATGGATTGTGAACTGGTTGAAGGACAGAAGCCAGAGAGTCGTGGTCAATGGAGTGGAGTCTCGTTGGAGGCCTGTATCTAGTGGAGTCCTTCAGGGGTCAGTACTTGGACCAGTGCTTTTCAATATATTCGTTGACAGCTTGGATGAGGGAACAGAGTGCACTGTCAGCAAGTTTGCTGTGATCACAAAACTGGGTGGAGTGGCTGACACACCAGAGGGTGACGTAACAGGCTGGAGAGTTGGGCAGGGAGAAATTGAATGAAATTCATCAAGGCCAAGTGTCGAGTCTTGCACCTCGGAAAGACCAACCCCATGTATGAATATAGGTTGGGGAGTGACCTATTGGAGAGTAGTGAAGGGGAAAAGGATCTGGGGGTCCTAGTGGATGGAAGGATGGCCATGAGCTAGCAGTGTGTTCTTGTGGCCAGGAGGGCCAATAGGATTCTGGGGTGTATTAGAAAGGGTGTGGTCAGTTGGTCAAGACAGGTTCTTCTCCCCCTTTACTCTACCCTGGTGAGGCCACATCTGGAATATTGTGTCCAGTTCTGGGCCCCTCAGTTTCAGAAGGATAGGGAACTGCAGAAAAGTGTCCAGCGTAGAGCCACCAAGATGATGAAGAGAGTGGAACATCTTCCTGATGAGGAAAGGCTGAGGGAGATGAGTCTCTTGAGCTTGGAGAAGAGGATACTAAGGGGTGACCTCATCTATGCTTTTAAATATGTGAAGGGTTGAGTGTCAGGAGGATGGGATCAAGCTTTTCTCAGTGAAACTCATTGACAGGACAAGGGGCAATCACTGCAAGTTGAAGCATAGGAGTTTCCGTGTGAATACAAAAAAAATGTTTTCCCAGTTTAGATGCCAGAGCACTGGCACAGCCTGCCCAGAGAGGTTGTGGAGTCTCCTTCTCTGGAGAGATTCAAAACCTGTCTGAACATGTTTCTGTGTGACCTGGTGGAGGGAGTCCTGCTGTGGCAAGGGGGTTGGACTAGATGATCTTTTGAGGTCCCTTCTAACTCCTAACATTCTGTGATAATGAAAAATTTCTTCTCTGCACTCAGGTTTGGCTCCATTTGAGCAAACACACATCATCTTATTCTGAGGATGGACCCTGCATTTTTGTTATTTGGCAGTGTAGATTTTCATGGAAGAACATTTGTGTATGTATCCATATGAAAATGCATCCATATTCTTGAGTGAATACACATGTTGCCCTTGGCACCCTATACAAAGGGCTACAGACACATGGGGTCAGTTATCCCCAAACTTTGCCCTGATTAACACATTTGTCTCTACAGAAAAGTTGCTTCAGTGGATTAATCTAAGAGCCCTTCAACACAGTGGACAGTCTGTCAGGCCAATGTCAAATAGATTGCAAAATCTATAAATACAAATCAAATGTTACTTTATTTCTTCAATTATCACCCTCCTGTTTTCTAGGCGTCAGCTGCTGAGGGACTTCCCCAAGCAGATATTATAGATCTCTTTTTAAATCACTGCTTTTAGCTGTCCTCCCCATACTGGAGGGTCTGACTTATTGTTTGGTCTTAAACAGTTTGCTTCCTAAGATCACCTGTAGTGTCTCCAGGGAGTCCAGGGTGAGTAATATTTCTGTCTTGGAAGAAGGGTTGAGTGGGGTGGGTTTGTCCACAGAAGAACATAATGCCCACCACATCCTTTAAAAGAAAGGTCACCTTCTTGATAGATGTATCCCAGAACCAGCTCTCCTTGCCAATAAAAGGCGTGGACACAGCTTCTTATGAATGTGTGATGAAATCAGGTGGACTAATTGGGAGCTAGGCTCAAAGTGAACGGTTGCCCAAAAAAGGAAATGGTGTTAAAATACAAATGGAATTTTTTTTGGGGGGGAGGGGGAGGCGTCAAGCAGAATTGTGTTACAAAGGCCAGGATAGTTTCTTCTGGAAAGAAGCAGGGTAGACCTTTCAGTGAGAGCTGAAGGACTTCAAACAATCATGCATGCACAACCCACCTGTTAGTTCCCCGTCAAAATGTATCTTCATCTGTCTAAGACACTTTCCTAGAGGAAGGGGCAGCTCCCTCTCTTCTCATTTCATATGAAGCAGAACTTAGGAAGAGGTCTTCAGGGGAACACAGGTAGCCTAGGCATTCTTGCTAACAAGTCATTGGCAGTATCGGAGCAACTCCTGCAATATTTGGAGGAGATGCAGCAGGTCCCGGAATAACAGAATGTCAGGGGTTGGAAGTGACCTCGAAAGATCACCTAGTCCAACCCCCCTGCCAGAGCAGGATTCTTCACTAACCGGGTCAGAGAAATTAAAAACAAGGGCAGAATTTGGCTGTTAAACTGAACAAATCCAAGTGTGCAGCTTGCAGGAAGCTGCGAAGACAGGTGTGTCTCTGTGGCCACCCAAGTGGAAAAAGGCTGTTTAACTGCATCTGAGAGCTCAGTGACAAGCAGGGTGCGATCTTCCTGCTCTGGGAAGATTTGGCAGCAGGCGAAGGATGGGAGAGAGGCACTTCTATGTACCCAGGCCTGTCAGGAGGTATTTAAAACTTGTTCTCTTTGTTCTCCCAGCAGTTCAAGAGGCTGAAAAGATCTCATCATCCAACCTGACAACTTCCCTGGAGGACTGAGGCAATAAGGAGGAGAAAAAAATCTGATATCATAAAAGGAATAGCAGATGAACATGCTCATGTTAACAAGGGAAAATATAGCAGCACTGGTATTAAAAACAGTTTTTACAAATCAGAATTACAGCTTTGTACATGGTAACAATGATAACACAAATAAATATGTTAAGGTATAATCATCATGGAATCACACACCTCTGTGAACAGGATGAAATCATGCTATTTGCTTTTGTGTCTTAGAACTGTAATTGAGAATTCAGAAACTGCTCCACAGTTCCAATAACAATTCATCAAAGTCATTGAAGTAAGGTAAAAATCACATTAAAAGTCAACTGCAGACAACCGTAACTGAATGTTCCCTGCCTTCAAACTCAGCTAAAGGCACTTTTAAATAAATTCCAAAGCATAGCTAACTCAGTGGTCAAATAATCTAGTCATAAGATCAAAGAAACTGAGAAAAAATGGTGTATATAATCATGAAAAAATACCAAAGGTCCTTATAAAAATCACCCTCAAATGAGAGATATTAAAAATAAAAACACTTGAGTAAATAAGGAACTTTAGGATGTCAAGGCAAACAGTCCATTAAACCACCATCAGCTAAACCAAAATCATTTTTGAACGATTCATAAAAATGGACTGATTTTATTTGTCATGAAAACAGGCTTCAAGAATATAAATACTTGAAAGTCCAGAAAGAGTTAGGAAGTGCAGAATGAAACAAACCTGAAAATGAATGACTGAGGCAGCTGGTCCCCTGATAGTGATTGAAAGATTTCACCCTAACTCACTTAATGCTTGTTTAAAGCAGTAATAGAATCCTTTAAATGAGAACAGTTCTAACAACTCAAAAGGAACATTTATTTCTTTTTGAAAAGTATGGGCAATGTTTTAGCGAGAGATGCATACTACCTTGTCTGCCAAAAACCCCAATGCTGATTATTTTTGTTTTAGTGCAAACAACCTCTCTGGAATAGTATTAAATTGTTCGAAAGTAGAACAGTACAGAGGAAGAGGAAGATAAAATCCAGCTCTTCAAAGAACATGAAAGAGGAGACATCACCTGGCACTGAAGAGAGCAAAGATTTTTGTAGAACTATCTACGACTGTGTAGACTACATATCACAGTGACTGAAAAAGACTGAACACAACTGTCTCACTCACTGACTTCTCTTGAAGGTGGAAACATCGTGCCTGCACAATCTCTTTTTCCTCAGACAAGTTTGATTCCCAGTATGAGTCAGACAGCAGGAAAACCTTTCTATGGGAGACATTTGATGTCTGATCATCAGCTCAAGCTTAGCAAGTGGGGATTAACTCACTGTATTTGCATGTTTCCATTTAAGTTTAGCAGTATCTTTTCTTTGTCTGAAACCACAAAGGAGATAAGATTTGTTCATGCTTTGTTTGGCAAGAACAAAGATCTTTTTAACTTCGCCTCCAACAGTAGCCAAGAGCAGGTGCCTGAAGAACAGGTACAGAAGGCTAGAAAGGATGCTTCCCACTAGTAATCTCCCAAATTCTAAACATCAGAACAAGGACTTTGAATCACACATAGTTCCTTAGTATTTACTATTTATGAATTTATTCATGTGCCCCTTGTTCATCATTTTGGCCTTCTGCCACCCTTGCTTGACTTGATGCTTTGTTGAGATGAACAGTTCTTGGGCTTGAAGGAGCTAATCTGTGAAAATCAAGCAGCTGTCCTAGACTCCTCCACTACCCAGGACCATAACCATGGGATTCTTCCAAGCATATCCCCGAAGAACCCAAATTCTGCTCTCCTGAAGTCCAAGGCTCTGGTCCAGCTTTTTGCATTGTTCTCTTCTCTATGGATCCTGAGCTCAAACAGTGCATGGTTACTACAGCCCCTGACATCTATCGCTAATTCTTCCTCATTTGCAAATACAAGGTCCAGCTCATCAGTCACTTATGTCAGGAAGTTTTCATCAGTGCAGTCCAGTGCTTGATTGCTTGTAGCCTGCTGAGCTGTCCCACCAACGGCCATTTGACTTGTATCAGGTATCCCGTGAGGACCAATGAATGTGAGGTTTCTTCCAGTTGTCTGAATAAGACCTTGTTTACTTCTTTTTCATCAGGTGGTCTGTAGTGGTGACCCACCACACTGTCACCCATGCTGATCTACCCTTTAACGCCGACCCTTACGCTAGCATCTGGCTTGTCATACATTTCAAAGCAGAGCTCCATGTGTTCCAGATATTCTCTCACAGACAAGCAATTCCTCTATCTCACCTTCACAGCCACTTTGCTAGCTGCCTGGCTCCATCCACTACAGTACAAGTACTAACAAGTAGTAAGCTACCCCATTGTTCCTCCATGATCCCATAGCTCTGCAACAAGACTGCAGAGTTAAAACTGGGCTAGGTTGGAGAGGAACCCAGGCAATGTGCACTAACCTGCACTGTACCATACCTTTCACTTCTTGGGTCATATGAGCTATCCTGTCACATCTCCTATGAAACAGAGCAAGGCCCAAAAAGTTAACTTAGAAGGCCAGCTCTGAGCTAAGAAACAAAGAACCAGGATTCAAGGACCAGTGGACAAATAACATCTGGACAAAGAATGCTGCCACAAAGAACACACAGTAAGGACACAGAAAGGTAGAGAGCATTGACAATGGCAACATAAATCTTATATAGAAACAGGAAAGGAACAAGGAGAAATAAGGGGCAGAAGTCCAAAAACTATTGCAAAATATACATTGTAGTCAGCAGAATCAAGAAAGGTTCGCTGAGGAAGAAGAACAAAAATACAACCACCGAGGATAAAGTAACAGGATGTACCACCAAAAATCTCCCAAAAAGAAGACTCCGCTCCTGACTCCACCCTGACTCCGCCTGCTATGAATATTATAATTAGATGTTGCAATAATATGAATATACATGTAAAGATGTTGTAATCTCTTATACAAATTGTATAAATAGTCTGATTTTTACTGACTGCTTTGGAACTCTTTGTCCAGCATGAGCTGGGGGTTCCCCAACGTTGCTTGAAATAAATACCTCGCTGCTTAAAGACTAAAACTTTGTCTCTGAGCAGTTCCATAGAGCCTTTTGGGGCAAAATTCTCGGCATCACCTATTGTCAGTAAGATCTTAGCCTGCAAATGCTGGCAGAGCTCTAATTCCTCATTTGTTCCCCATACAGCATGCATGTGTGCACTTTAAAGGCACTTTAAAGAGACAGCCAGACATGCTGATTTCCCAGAAACTGCAAGGTTTTTCTTTTTTCCCATCCATAGATGCTTCCTTATTTAAGTACACACACTTGAAGTTCACCCCTTGAAATACCCCCCCTTTTTTTTTTTTATTATGAAGTGTGTCCTGTTCATATCACTCCTCATACATTTTGTACCAACACTTTCCACCACATTTTCACTTGATTATTGATCCTCCTCTTCCTCCTCTGCTGTTTGTAGTTTAAAACTCTTCTTATTATGTTGGCCAGCCTGTTGGTAAAGAAGCTTTTGTCTCATTTATTCAGGTGGATCCTATCTCTTCCAAACAGACCTCAATCCTCAAAAAATATCCAGGGTCATAGAAACCAAGTCCTTCTTTGCCAGTTGCAACTCGTGTAACCAACTGTTGATCTGCTGTTCCTTCTCACCACCCTTCCCCTCACCAGCAGGATCAAAGAGAATCCCACCTGGGCCCACATGCATTTGACCATCATTCCCAGAGCCTACTTGCTGCTTTCCAGGACTCCCCTGGCAGTATCTTTAGTATCCACATGGAAGACCAGCAAGGGATAATAATCTATAGGTGTAATAAGTTTTGCAAATCTTTTGACAATGTCCCAGATACAAGTCCATGGCAAGCAGTAAACCTCCTTAGATGACAGGCCCAGCTGTCAAAGAGAGCTTCTGTTCCTTGCAGCAGGGAGCCTTCCGTTGCTAACATCACTTTTTCTGCTGTTCCTGTGTGGCTCATGGTCAATGGATTCAGACATCTCATTTCACAAATCTCCCAGATCTTTATTTGCTATGACAGAACTGAATCTATTTTGTAGTTGCAAATCTTCAGGTGAAGCAAGAGCCTTCCTGTTAGCGCCAGAAGCCACAAGCTTTCAGCCTTTGTCATCATAGGAACCTCCATTTCCCAGCCTGATGGGCAGTGACTCAACCTGCCTCACCTCTGTTGCCAAAGGGAGAAGTGGGATCTTGGAGGTGCAGAGTCTCAGAGACTGAGTCCATCTCATGCTGCCAAGGTCCAGACAGTGCTAATGATGCAAGAATTGATCATCACAAAGGATTTGATCAGCCTGCAGCAACTCCTTTACTCTTTTAACAGGCACTTACAGGGTTACTGTTCCTCTACCTAACAAAGTCATTTTGCCTACTTTCTCATCTTACATAAAACAGCATAAGGACTTTCTAAGACACCAAATGACTCCCAGACACCAACCCTAAGAGCCCCAATGAGGCACGTTCTTCACGCTTCTGAGCACTGAAACCATATTCAAGGTGAAAAAGTTTATTGCAGCCCAGAATAATTTTCAAAAATGCTTTGAGTTAGTACTAAAACTACTTATATTTTTTCTTGCTTTCTATTCAGCTTAACTCCACGAGACTTTTCAGAAGTGTCATGTAGTCCCCAAGTTTTCACCTACAATTCAACCTCTTTAGTATTACTTTAGAATCTACTTTGAACGCTATATCGTATTTCTTCATGTGGTATGCTGGGTCAGAAACCACCCAAGAAGTCATGTGACTGCCTGCATAATCCAAAATTCTGTGTAGTGAAAAAGAAGGAAGAGACTGTTTTTGTAATGAAATATATCACTGTGTTTGGGGGTTGGCGTACCACAGTGATATAAACAACATAGGGCCCTGTACAAAAACCCAAAGAAGGGAAAAAGGCAATATATTTGGGGGAAGAAGGAAGATTGGTGACTGAAATGATTAAGGAAACAAATGCAGTATAATTTTCATATTTCTTTTTATCGTGGAAAGCTCATAGGGTTTCTAAAAGACAGAGGAAAGGCAGAACTTGGAAATTCTGTACTCAGTCAAGATATTTGATCTCACTGAACTATTTATTGTTATTTCCTTTCCAGTTATGGAAGAAAGTGTGACTCTGGATACCCTGGTGGAGTTGCATACATGGATAATTGGGGAAAATATCTTGCTTCTTATCTCCTGTTTTTACAACACTTTTGAATACCATGAGGAAAAGGTTATTTATGGGAATAAGCATTAGCAGTGTGAGGACAGATAAGCTGATATTTGGAAGAGGAACCATTCTCACAGTTGAACCAAGTAAGTATCATTATTTTATTTCTAAAAAATATGTTAAATTTAAGGTGGGAAAGGATAAAGGAATGTAATGTTTTGAGTTCACTGTAAGAATTTTCTGCTGCAATAATCCCTGGAATGTACTCTCTCTGGCCAGGGTTTCAGGCTGAACTTTCTGCCTCTATCTACTTAGGAAGGCTTCACATGAACAACTGGGCCACCATTACTCCGTGATCCCCAAACACCTGGAATGCATTACTTAAATTTAACATGTCTTAATTTATTCCCAGTCTGGATTCCCCATGCTTTCTTGCCCAAACTGTCTATGAAGTGTCCCATCCTCTAGTGGATTTTCAGTGCCTCATTTTGAGCAGGAATGCACAGCTCAGTGAAGAGCTGACAGTGGAGAGAAGTTTTGAGACAGATCTTCTGCTCTCTTATATGAGGAGTTAGTTTTTCACTCTGATACCATGCTCCTGGTGTCACCAGGTGATTAATTTCACTCACATGGAGACAGAGTAGGAAGGAGGTTAAATATCCTTGGGCTTTAATGTTCACAACTGCCTTATATCCAAGAAGATTTAGAATGAATGAAAACTGGCACCAGCTTGCCAGACTTTGAAAACTCAGATATGGCAGGTAAGGATTATAACAATCCTTAGTTCTTCCTATCTTTATTTGGAATTCCCTGATGTATAAAAAAGGTGGATGTCACCCCAAGCTTTTCTGTGGGACTGTGAAGGTTGGGCAGCAGGAGAGTTTGTTAGAGCCATGTTTGTTATACTAAACATCCAGGTTTATACCTTAAGGCTCATTAAAATGTTTTCAGAGGTCTGCATGTGTTTAAAGTGCTGCAAAAATGTCCCATGTATTTTTACATACCTAAAACATCTTGCTTTAATTCCAGAAGAACATGGAACTTCAGGGTCCAGGTAGGTAGGATATGTTGCATGGGAATAAATCTGTATTTTGGAACTATTTAAGTCTATTTCCAATTCCAAAGGGACAAAGGAATAGAAAGCTATTCTGAAGAAAATTCTGTTCTCTCCAACCAGTTAGTCCTCAGCTGTAAATGTAGGCCCAGAAGAAACAGCCAGATTCCATTATTTTAACGAGTCCACATTGATTTGAAGGTGATGTTTGTCAAAAACCAAACCAAACCGAAACCCATGAAATATCCCATAGATAATAGTAGAATTTGACAAGAAAAAACAACAATTAAACAGAGTCTGAGAGCTGACAGGTGGAAGATCAAGCAAAGGCATTGTTGTTTCAGACATTTACAGAAATGCTGATATACTCTTGTTTATCATATAAAGGGACCTTTATGACTTTTTAAAAAAAGTTTAGTGTATTAGTTCTGCTGACAAGAAAGATTTGTTTCTCATCAGCTGAAGCTAGCACGTGGCTCATTGACTGCAGCAAGGGATTCCTGGTTGAGGGAGAATTTTACAGTACATTACTCAAATTTCTAAAGCATCTTCCCTGAGTTTCCCACAACTTGAGTTAGAGAACAATTCAATTTCACAAAGGAAAGATATTAGCCTTATCTTCTCATCTACCCTGAAATGTTTTAAATCATTCTTTCTCTGTTTTTCCTGCCTATCTATCCTCTCTGACATCCTAATGCAAAATTATATGAAACCTCAGTTGACTAAAGTTTCCATACTGTTCAAATATTTCTCTTTTTCTAGCTAAGGATAGGATGACATTTTCAAAGCTGCACAAATACTTTAGGATTATCTTTCACAGTAAAAGATAATAGGCCTTAAGCAACTAAGTCACTCAATATCTGTTGAAGTACTAAGTTGAAGCCAAAATTTCTAGAGTTTGAGCAACCTGAACCTTTTGTTGTTAATTTTGAATTTCTTTGGGAGATACTAATTTTAAGATGCTGCTTTGTTAGTTGAATCTTTTGAGAAGTTCCAAAACCAAAATGACATAAAAATCCATGCATTAATAGTCACTATAGGATATTCAAAGCATAGGCTCTTGAGGACTCAGTTAAGGACAGATAGGGGTATTTTTGGGTTTTGTTTATTCTAGATAAAACTTTCATTAAGAATACTAAGGCCCATAACATTATGGAATATCTAACCTTCTCTTGACTTTGTAAGATTAAAGCAGAAAAGAAGTACAACTTTCTGTGCAAATAAACTGCTACTGCAAGGACACAATATGCATACCCCTCCCAAAAGCAAGCTGTGGTAGGAACTCATGGCTGTATTTTCAGGTAATGCAAAGTAGTGGGACTCAGTTGAGGCTTCTGAGGTCTGATAAAGAAATAATTCTGTTTTATTAATTACAGTTGCACTGAGTATATTTGATCTTGTTGAAGATCAATCTCAATGAGTTATGCCAGAGAAGCAGCTTGCCAGTAAAGCTTGCTAGGAGGCTGTTTTGAAATACTAGAGATCAGAAAACATGAAAAGCCTTCAGAGATCTCAGATAACAGAGAATGCACAGGACTAACAGGCTCTGGCAAACTTACGTTACAGCACCTGGAAAGGAAATGTATGTAGAATGAATAGCAAACTGAGCCTTTTTTGATTTACACATTTTAACTGTGTGTTACTGCTGGTCTTGTCTTTGGGGAGGGGACTCAACTGACCGTGGAGCCAAGTAAGTATTCTTTGTGCATTAACCTTTTGGTGTAGTTATTGTATGGATTTCCACTTTTTCCCTTTTCTTCCTTCTAAAATTCAGGCAGCCACTCCCTCAGGCTTTATAGTCACTAGTTAAACCGTAGGATTTGATGTGTGATATTTACTTATGCAATTAGATAATTTGAGTATAAATACCATCCTAATCCCACTTTTCAGGAGTTGCCAAGGAATTTAGGCTCCACAAGGGCAAGTCCGGTCTGCTATCAGACTGAATCCACTTACTCAGGCATCTTAATAAGCTTTTCATAGTAATTGTTAGGTTTTAAAGTCATGCTTGAACAGTCTAAAGGGAAATAATATTTCTGTAGAGGTTGACATTAATAAGTTCCTAGGACTTTCTTTTCTGTCAGAGTTAAAGCACTGAGAGGAGAGAAGGATAACATACAAAAACATTAAATGGAATCTCATGCAATGTTTCTGAACTAGTTTAAACTTACTAAATTCTTTGGAGTTTGGGTTAAAGCAAACAGGTCAGATGAAATCAATGAATGTTTAATTCCTGTTTGGTATCTGTTTGCTGTAGGTGTTGACAGACATGGATTTGTGCCTGTTTTATTAGTGAAGGCAACCCATAAAGTTATGGCAGAGTACTACTTGGCTTTCACCACAGTTCCTCAGTATTGGGATATGGATGGTGGGGAAAGAAAATAAAATCAAGCCCTCTTGAACAAGCCTTGAGAAAAATACCCTGTCATGAACAAAATGTTAGACCCAAGGGATCTCTTGACTAGACTCTGAGGCAGATGCCATGAAAAACTCAAAGCCAAATGCTACTCTCTTTAGCAAAGAGATTGTCAGGATGCTTCTGTCAAACTGGACATGTAAATATTTGTTGGTATGTCTGGTAGCCTTTCATAAGCTGAGCCTTTTTGGCAAGGAAGAGTGCTAGGAAGATTTGTCCATGGGCATCAAAAGTTCATAAACCTTGAGGTTCTCTTCAGATCAGTTTGTTATGTAAATTCTGCTTTATACTTTTAGCTGCTCCAGGAGCTTAGACACTAACAACTTGGCATAGCACATGGGTGAGAAAGGTCTCACTTTTTCAACCGGCACAAGAACTTTTATTGAACCACTTGCCAATCCTTGTCTCTTTTCTGCTTGTCTGCCAACTGGGTTGGAGTAGCTTACACCATGTCTAGTGGGGACAACCTCCCCAAGAATTGGAAGTTCTTGACTTTGTCAGAAACTCCAGAAGTGGAGATATGCAATTCACAGACTTGTTATTGCTTCTGTTCTAGTGCCCCATCTTAGAGACAAAAATCCTTCTTGCATCTGAGCATTTGTTGTTAAGATCAACCTTGTCCCTCGTTCTAGCAGCAGTGCTTAATTTCTGCAAGTAACGTCATTCATTGGAGTAACCTTGCACAACAGTAAAGCAGCAAACTGACTTCTATGTCTTTCCATTCTTGCTAGCCACATCACAGGATGATTTGGGAGAGGAGAGGGAGAGTAAAGGAAAAACAGTTATTCCCTCACGTCTCATGAATATGTAAGACAGTCCTTGACAGAGGATGAATATGCAAGACAGTCCTTGATAGAGGCATTTTTTTTTAGGAATTAAGTTGTTGAGAAACCAGAATAATTTGACTCTTAGAGGGACATGCCTCTCATTTGCAGCTCCCTACTTAGAAAATAAAGAATTCACATGTAGGAATGAGCTTTGTAAAGGGAAGCTTAGAATCCTGTGGAATTAAAGCTTCCATAAAACCCCTACTTTCATGCACTTTTTCTGTCTTTGATCTGATCTCTTGGAAGCAGCAGCAAGAAATAATGACAAAAAAGGCAGTTAGTTCATTAGTAATGTTAGGAATTACTCACAGTTGGCTTATAAAAGAACTTTCGATGACTTAGTACTCAGGCAAACTTGCAATAAAATCAAATTGTGTCCAAACAATGCTTTTTTTACAGACAATCAAAATGGTTCTGCCCCACAAGTCATTGTGATGAAATCAAAGAAACCGAAAGAAGATGGCAGCCTTGGGAAAGCAGCTTGTTTGGCAAGGAATTCCTATACAAAGAACATCAGCTTGGAGATGTCCCCTAATGAAGTTCTATATGAACAGAGTAGACCCGTTTTGACACCAGAGGGGTTATACAATACTATTAAAGTGGTCAGTGTGACAGAAGGCACAGAAGTGACCTGCATGGCTAAATCAGATGGCAGCACATTCAGTGCAACGTTGCCAGGTACAATTTTGTGGTACGGTTGCAATTTATTTCTGGAGGCACTGTCTTCTAGTGCTTGCTGTTTCTCCTGCTAGTAAGCATTGCCCTGGATAACCAGCAGAAATGGGAAAGACAGTGCTAGGTTTATGGTTATACTCAATGATCTTAAGGGTCTCTTCCAACCCAAATGGTTCTATGATTCTGAGGTATCTGATATTTAAGGAAGTAGAGCTGAAGATATTTAAAAGCACAGAAAATAAATGGTCTTAATTGTTTAACAACTTGGAGTTACCTGTCTTTTGGGAGACAAAAAGGACACTTTTTTTTTTTTAAATGTACATTTACTTACACATAAAACTTCATCACATAGCAGCAAACCACTTAGAGCACAGCCCGAAATAGCCTTTCTAAAAAATCCCAAAAAGTTAAAGTGATGATGTAGGGGTTTTTGTTGGTGTAGTTGTTTGGTTTGGGGGTTTTTTTTGGTTTTGTTTGTTGTTTTGGTTTGGGTTTTTTGTTTGTTTGTTTGTGGGGTTTTTGTCCTAAACGACTTTTTATATTTTGAGAGATTGGTTTTGTCATCATGAGGCTCATTCAAATAGTAAAAACAAAAGTTTCAGAAATTCTTTTCTTTCCTGCAATTCCATGGAGAAGTTTTCTCCTCAAATTAATGTTAGAATTAGTGACTGGTTATCTGAGCCTCAGACTAAATGGCCCACATGTTCTTATGGGAAGGGTTGTATGAACATTTTGTTTAAGTGTTTTTAAAGTGTGGTTATAGATTGTAGTGCATTTTCTTTATCAAGCTACAGAAAAGGAGGCTGAAGAACCAGTAACAGAGAAGGTTTGCAACACCACAGACACTTCTACACGAGGTTAGTTACCTAAATAGCTTATGAAGTTACATTACTGTGTCAGGTATAAACACATGGAAATGTATCTTCCTGGAGTAAAGGAGTCAGAATACAACACATTCTTCAAATAAAACCTGCTGATTTTGACCCAACCTGGTTTTCCAAGGCTGGTGGTTTAGTAACAGATAAGCAACTGGAAGCAAAATCCACTCCAGACAGACATAGTCCTCCCATGTTCTTGCCATGTTTCTCTATCGTCTTTTCTTTGCTGCTGTTTCTTTCCCTGAAACTATTACCTGTGTTTTTTTCCACTTTGTGCCAACATCACAATATCCAAATCTAGACCATGATCTCTTCCATCTTTTCTCTATCACTGACACCAAAGGGGAGAAAGCGAACATGCTGTCAATGGCTGTGTTGGGTTTGAGAGTCCTGCTGGCAAAAACCATCGCCGTCAATACACTCATGAGTATCAAGTTGTTTCTTTTCTGAGGTAAGGAATCATGTCTTGATCTTTAGAAAGACTGGAAGCACATGCCAGGAATGATCACCTGCCTTTGTGTACTTCTCTAAATTCCCAACCAATGATACCTATTCATCTGTTCCTTTTTACTTTAAATAACTCTTTACTTTAAATAACTCTTGAAGGTTCCTGGGGAAATGAAGAACGACGATGAGAAAAACAAACCTAAAAACCAATCCAGAAACATCCAACTAAAAAAACCCTGTTCTCCTTCCAAAGAGAACAGCCACTTTCTGTCTCCAAATCTTAGTTCTTGGTGGCTGGTCCCTAAATTTGCTTGGGAGCAAAGTTGCTTTGCCAGTGCAACTCTGGTATTACCAGAAGTGTCTAAAAGATGTCTCACTGGCTATTTGAAGTGGCAGAGCACAAAGCCTGGATAAAAATTAAGACAGATAAGGAGTCAAAAACAAGGTTTCCAAAACACAAACCTGTGAAGCAATGGGAGGAAAGAGTGAAAGGGGAGGGATTTTTAAATTAAGATGTCTAGGGAAGCACAAGAGATAGTCCAGTCTGTTTTTTGAGTCTACCTGTCTTGATCGGGTATCTATCAAACAGTGACAAGTAGACCCAATTGCATTAAACAGAGTTTAAAACATGCTTTGCTCTTCCAGGCAGTGGAGAAGACAGGCAACAACAATCTGAAGAACAGCAGGAGAGGGCATGTACATGCAGCACAATGGGTTGAACAGCCGCTATCAAATCTGCTGACATAACCATCCAGAACAAATACAGCACCTTTCCCTGGAGACATTTTACACTGTTGTATCCTGCCTAGCTAGTTTATTTAGTTTTGAGTTGGAACTGCTTTTGGTGTTTCTTTTTCTCTGTGAACTGAGGAGAGTGTATTTTTTATCATCCCTTTGCTAAGTAAAAATTTATCTCCCCACTCTCCTAGTTTTTCCATAGATGCATCCAACCTACTTTAATAGTTCTGAAAAATCCAATCTTCACAACATATATATGACTCTTTTAAGAGAACTTTTGCAGGCTTGTTGCATTACTATCTGGAAAACTAATGTGTTACTACTTAGAGAATTTAGACACAGTAGATGTTATTTACAGCTTTAATGTTTTATAGATAGCTTTAAAAAATAATTTTCTAGTGTAGTTGAGAAGACCTGTGTTGGATCTAAAATGATTCTGTTCAATCAGATAATGTTCAACCATAGAAGCATTTCTTTATTAAACCTTAATCTCTTCTGCAAAGTGGAAGGCACATGCATTTTAGATTACTCTAGTAAAGACCAAAATAAAGTTCTACTAAGTCAAAATGATGTGGTTTGTTCAATGCTTTTCCTTCTGAATTTGGGATGGAGGTTGCTGAAATCCAACTGTCCTAGTGACCAGTGAGATTAGAAATATAGCTTTGATAGTCCAGATTTCCTGTTGGCTGAATTCTCTTTGGCACGTTAAAAAGCTTCACCAGCACCATGAATTGTGGACTTTGGGGATTTGAATGAGGTCTGGTCTTTCAGATCATTTTGAACAGACCCCAGCAAGATATTTTGCTTCATAGCAAAAAGCGGCACGTCTAAGAAGAAATCAGTTAAGAGATAGCTAGATATGAGCATGAGGAATTAAAATGCATGTATCAAAAGAGAAGAAAACATGCTGTTTTTTCCACTCATTGATACTGGGAAGAGGCCAACAGGAAATAATATATTGTGGTTTGATGGAGAGATAGTTTACATATCAACTTGTTTATTAGTCAAAAAGAGCCCAACATACACATTCCCCAACTCATCTTTCTCTCACAAGCAACGGGCAGGATGCTGTGGTCAACATTTTTGACTAAGTTACACCATGCAAGATTAACTCCCCTTTGTTTTGAAAAAACAAGTTAACCACATCCTGAAGGGGAAGTAACATTTTTCACATACTGACTAAGTTACTGTTGGCTTCAAGACAGCCTCTACAGAGCACATAGAATGTTTAATTAAGCTTTGTCAGGTTAGTCCCTCAGACCCTGCAGATACCTAGAGGAAGACCCTCACCCAATGCAGAAGATAAGCAATATTTGCATTGCAAGTCCAAACCCAGCAAAATGCTTATTTTGTGCATTTTACCACCATAATGTATATCAGGGAGAGCTGTTCACTTTTATTTTTATCATGATTTTCTGATGACACCCTGAAACTTTTTATCTTGGACCCCACACCTTTTCCCAGTTTCTCTGGCAAGACTCAGATTGGGATTACCATTTCTGTGTCTCTGTGTAAATCAAGGAATGACATTTTCCTGAATAGTCCTTGATTATCCCTGAAAGCTTTGGCAGAATTAAAATCTTGCAACACTGCACAAGCAAAAAGAGTGATCTGCAAATGTGCGACTACTGGGGGATAACATTGACTCATACAGGAATTTATCAGCCAGATAAAGACATCAGTCTCTATTGTTTCAAATAGCTGTTCACATTCACGTAGGACACCACAGCGCTCATTTCCATCATCAAGAGATTAATGACATGAGTGATACTTCCACAGTCAAGTAGTTTTACAGTCCTCCCTGTGCACCACTGAGAAACTGGTCAGTGTGGGAACATTTGCCCTCACTAACCTCTGAAATGGTGTTTGGGGACATGGTTTAGTGGTGGGCATGATGGTGTTAGGTGGATGGTTGGACTTGATGATCTCAGAGGTTTTTTCCAAACCATAATGATTCAATGTTAGTCACACAAGTCTTTAGGTCTTAGTAAAAGAAACTCAGAAACAGGTGTATTTGAGAAGATAGTTAGTTCCCCTAAAAAATTTCCCTCTCACCCCCATCACCTCCCCAGGTGCCCTTGAAGAACAGATGAGGCCCTGTATCCAGAAAGCCAGGCAGAGGATAGTCAAGAAGAAGATCTGTTGGGAACGACTCCCAGCTGTATCCCATCTACTAGACAGATTAAAACCACAGGTATAAAAAACCCCAGGATGCTAGTAGTTGGAGACTCCTTACTGAAAGGCACTGAGGCACCCATTTGTCGCCCAGACAACGTCTCTAGAGAGGTTTGTAGTCTGCCGGGGGCTTGCATTCGTGATATTATGAAAAGATTGCCACACCTGGTTAAACGGGAAGATTATTATCCACTTCTAGTCTTCCAAATAGGATCAAGTGAGGCTACAACGAGGAGGTTCCACGACATTAAAAGGGACTTTATATCCCTTGGAAAGATGTTAAAAGGATCAGGACCTCAGATAATATTCTCCTCTCTCCTCCCTGTAGAAGGCTGGGACCCAAGGAGAAGAAGTCAAATTGACAGGGTGAATGAGTGGCTGAGAGGCTGGTGCTATGCTCAGGGCTTTGGGTTCCATGATCTCGCATGTAGCTTTGACAGACCAGGCATGATGACAAGGGATGGGTTGCATCTGACCAGGTGGGGTAAAAACATTCTGGGGAGCAAGCTAGCTGGACTCATCAGCAGGGCTTTAAACTAGATGTGTTGGGGGGAGGGGATATGATTCTGCTTAACTGTGACAATGTGAATGCTGATACTTTAGGAATTAGGTGGGCAACGCCAATGGCTTGCAGTGGAATTGGTGAGGGCACCTCCCAGAAGGTGCCAAGACTGAAAGCCCAGCTGAAGTGCCTTTACACAAACGCAGGCAGCATGGGTAACAAGCAGGATGAGCTGGAGGCTATGGTCCAATTGGACAGCTTTGACCTAGTTGCTGTCATGGAAACATGGTGGGTTGATTCACATGATTGGAGTACAGTACTGGAGGGCTACAGGCTATTCAGAAGGGACAGGTTAGGAAGGAGGGGTAGGGGTGTTGCCCTCTATGTTAAGAGCTGGATAGACTGTGAAGAACTGGCTCTGAGCAACAGCCATGAACAAGTTGGGAGATTATGAGTTAAAGATCAGACCAAGAAAGGTCAGCTTGTGTTTGGGGTCCACTACAGGCCACCTGATCAGTTGGAGCCTGTTGATGAGGCCTTCTTGCTTCAGCTGCAGGAAGCTATGAGCTCAACAGCCCTCATCCTGGTGGGGGATTTTAACCAGCCAGACATCTGCTGGAAGACCAATACAGCAGGCTGTAGGCAGTCTAGGAGACTACTGGAGTTTGTAGACAACAACTTTCTGGTACAGGTTCTAGATGAACCAACCAGAGATAAAGCCCTACTAGACCTGGTGCTAACCAATGCAGAAGATCTCTTTAAAGAGGTGAAGGTTGGAGGAAGTCTAGGCTGCAGTGACCATGCCCTAGTCAAGTTCACAATCCTTAGAAATGTAGGTACGGCACAGAGCAAAGTCCGGACTTTGAACTTCAGGAAGGCAAATTTCCAGCTTCTAAGAGGCTTGCTGGGTGAGGTCCCCTGGGAAACTGTCTTTAGGGATATGGGAACCCATCAGAGCTGGCAGTTCTTTAAGCATACTCTTCTCAGAACGCAAGAGCTTCCTGTTCCTCTGTGCAAGAAATCAAGCAGGGCAGGAAGGAGACCGGTGTGGCTGAGCAAGGACCTGCTTCTCAAACTGTGGTGCAAGAAGGAAATGCACAGGCAGTGGAAGCAGGGTCAAGTGGCCTGGGGAGAGTACAGGGAAATGGAAGGGAAATGTAGGGATGGAATCAGGACAGCCAAGGCACAGATGGAGCTGAACTTGGCAAGAGATGCAAAAAACAATAAAAAAGGTTTCTATAAATATGTTAACCAGAAAAGGAAGGTCAGGGTGAGTGTTCCCCCTCTGATAAACAAAGAAGGAAAATTAGTCACAACGGATATGGAGAAGGCTGAGCTATTCAAAGACTTGTTTGTTTCAGTCTTTACTGGCAGCCAAGACTCCTGCACCAGCCAAGATTTGGTAGCCCTAGGCAAGTGTTTGTGGAGTGAAAAACTTCCCACTGTAAGTGAAGAGGAGGTTCGGGAAGACATAACAAGACTTGATAAGAACAAGTCTATGGTCCCTGATGACATACATCCTCGGGTCCTGAGGGAACTGGCTGGTGTAGTTGCAGGACCACTCTCCATCATATTTGACAAGTCGTGGAGGTCAGGTGAAGTCCGGACTGACTGGAGAAAGGGTAACATCACCCCCATTTTTAAAAAGGGTAGAAAGGAAGACCCAGGGAACGATAGGCTGGTGAGCCTCACCTCTGTCCCTGGGAAGATCATGGAGCGCATTGTCATGGAAGTGATGGTAAGGCACATGCAAGACAAAGAGGTGATTCGAAGAAGCCAACATGGATTCACTAAGGGCAAGTTGTGCCTGACCAACCTGATAGACTTCTATGATGGAGTGACTGCAACTGTTGATGAAGGAAGTCCAACTGATGTTGTCTACCTGGACTTTAGTAAAGCCTTTGATACAGTTCCGCATGACATCCTTATCTCAAAATTGGAGTGATACGGATTTGATGGGTGGACCATCCAATGGATAAGAAATTGGCTGGATGGATGCAGTCAGAGAGTTGTGGTCAATGGCTTCTTGTCTAGGTGGAGACCGGTGATGAGTGGTGTCCCTCAGGGTTCTGTCTTGGGACCGGTGCTCTTCAATGTCTTTATTAATGACTTGGACAGAGTTATCAAGTGCACTCTCAGCAAGTTTGCAGAGGACAGGAAGCTGAGTGGTGTAGTTGATAAGCCAGAGGGGCAAGATGCCATCCAGAGGGACCTGGACAGGCTTGAAAAGTGGGCCTGTGAGAATCAGACGAAGTTCAACAAGTCCAAGTGTAAGGTCCTGCATCTGGGTAGGGGCAATCCAAGATACAAGTACAGACTGGGAGAGGAACTCACTGAGAGCAGCTGTGAAGAGAAGAACTTGGGGGTCATGATAGACAAAAAGCTAGACATGAGCCAGCAATGTGTACTCGCAGTGCAGAAGGCTAACCATGTCCTGGACTGCATCAGGAGAGGCATGACCAGCAGGTCTAGGGAAGTGATTCTGCCTCTCTATTCTGCCCCCGTGAGGTCCCACCTGGAGTACTGTGTACCGTTCTGGGCTCCTCAGCATAGAAAGGATGTGGGTCTCTTGGAGCGGGTCCATAGGAGGGCCACAGAAATGATCAAAGGACTGGAGCACCTCCCCTACGAGGACAGGCTGAAGGAATTGGGGTTGTTCAGCCTGGAAAGGAGAATGCTTAGGGGGGACCTTCTAGCGGCCTTTCAGTACCTGAAAGGGGATTATAAGGTAGAAGGAGAGAGGCTTTTCTCCTGGTTTGATTGCAACAGGACACGGGGGAATGGCTACAAGCTGAAGGAGGGGAAATTTAGACTAGGGATTAGAAGGGGGTTCTTTACCCAAAGGGTGGTGAGGCACTGGAACAGGTTGCCCAGAGAGGTTGTGGAGGTCCCATCCCTGGCAGTGTTTAAGGCCAGGCTGGATGTGGCCCTGGACAACCTAGTCTAGTGCGTGTGGCAGGGGGGTTGGAACTAGATGATCTTTAAGGTCCCTTCCAACCTGAGCCATTCTATGATTCTATTATTGTCTTCGGCTCTGAGGATCATGAGAAACAGCACATAGCCATCCATCAACTCTCTTACCAGAGTCTGTCACTCACCCACAGTGAGCAGAATTACTCCAGACTGAAGTGGGCTAGCCTGGTGGCCAGGTCTGAGGCTCCCCATATATTGTATTTCAGGTCAGAGTATATGGAGTAAGAGGTCTGTGTCACAGCTGGCCCAAAGAATGTTTCTGAGACAAGATGCCAAGAATAAATCCTGAGAACAGCCCAGGCATCCTCATACTGTAGCCAAAAGGGGTGCAGTCTCTTTATCTCACTTTCTCTGGAGAAAACTATTTGGTTGGTTGTGTTTGGCCTTCTTCTGGAAGGAAAGGATTAGCTTCCTGTGTCAAGAAGCAACCTATGCTGGCTGAAACTAACTGGAGATAAGACTGAAAGAGGGAACAAACTGCATAAATACTCCCTTAGGAAAATAATAAAGTAACTGAGAAGTATCAGTGAGGAAATTTGGCACCTAGGCAACTGGTGCCTAGAGAAGAGATGTTAATGGGAAAGGGAAAGACAGGAAAGGTTAATGGGAAAGACCACAAGATTCAGCTGAAAGAAGCAGATACATCTGGAGGCACACAACACCTATCCAGCTCTCAAACTTCTATACAGATTGTGCTGGATGTTTTATTTGAACCATTTCCCCTGTAAGGAGCTGTCTAGGTCCCGATTTTAAAGTTAAGAGCGAGCTTGTGGCCTCTCTGTCCCATTTTCTGTCACTGTCACTTCCTGATTGCCTCCCACAGTGGTGGTTTTTCACTTCACGGTTGCAAATCTACAATTTTGAGCCAACGAAGCACAAGCAACTTAAGACAACAAGGAAATATAACTCTTTGCAAAAAAAAAAACAGTAACAGGGAGCTTTTCTGCAGTCTAATGGTGTTGGTGTGGCTAATTCCACAGAAGAGGGAAGAGTCTGCAACTCTCCCAGCAGATGTGAGCTGAGGTAAACTTTTTGCAGAGAAAATGTGTTCCACAGTAAAATATCTTCTGCTAAAATCAGCACCTTGTGATTTAGAAGTATCTCTAAATAAGAAAATAAACAACATTGTCCTGCAAGAACTGTGATGATGTTCCCAGAATAAGAGTACGGTGATAAGCAGAACTCTTTAGTATAAAATATTTTAATTGTACTATCCATAGCCTTTCCACAGATTTGTGTCCATATTCAATTGTGTTCAGATGGCCTTGGAATGCCTCCAAGGATGGAGTCACTGTTCACAGAGATATATTCAAAAGCCATCCTTGGTAAGCAGCAATAGATAGTGCTGCTTGTGCAGATGACTTTCAGAGGTCCCTTCCAACCTCAGTTATTCTGTATTTCTATGATACCTTTGCCATTCAAAGAATATTTGCCTAGAAATTTCAAAGAAGAAATCTCAGGTTAGGAGTATAATATTTAGACAGGAGAAGTAAATTGTACATTAACAGTGCAATTCAGTAAGGAAAAAGAGCAGCTTGTCTTGCCTTATAGCTGATAGAGTGGTCAGGAGCACTAACCTGTCAAATAGAGCACAAGAAGGTAAATCAGTCATGAGGTGCTTAACAAAACACAAAACTGCAGTATGGGAGTTGGGAAGACAGGGATAGCAGTAACACTTAGCAGAAGGGCTTGAATATTTCTCTTGTCACCTCTCACAATGAGGGATGGAGGAGAACTGAACCTCAGTTTCAATAGTTCTGGTGTGAGGCAGGTGGTAGGGAGTTGAAGCTCACAGCTCATGAGTGAAGTCAGTTCTGTGCAAGTCCAGGGGACATGTTGCAGGCAACAAGCAGAAATTGAGCTAACGTGGCAACTCAAGCTTACTGAACCTGAACTATCTGAAATTTCTTGAAGACAATGTCAGGTGAGCAATGTTGTCTTAGACAGAAAAACAGATGGTTTATCATAGAAGCATACGCAAATGTTCAGGCTTCCATGTCTCTGGACATGATTACAAAAAGCAGTACTACTACACCAAGGGCACTGTATTACACCAGATAACCTCTATAATCCACCAACTTCATTTGTCATGGATGTACATACAGGAAAATAAGATCTGTACAGCTAAGGGCTAGTAGTTGCTCAGAAGTATAAATGAGCATTTTTATAGCAGAGAAAGTGATTCTACAGTCACTAGTAATGACTGTGATTTGACCTTTCCCTCCCATCAATCTGATTACACCTGTTTTGTCTAAGGAGGTGTTCCTCAAACTTAAGTCTGGCCTAGAGTTAAGAAAGCCCTCTCAAAGCTGTTGTTGTTTTCAGCATAAGAACAAACTCCAGAGATTCGTTCACTCGAAGTAGAAGCTTGCCTTTAAGTCCTGTCAAACAGTATTTTCTCTCCACCCAGTGTCAAAGCCTGGAAACAGCTGATGTGAACATCTGTCTCCTTATGCAGACTGCAGAGTCTGTGGACTTCCGTGTGTCTTTCCTTGATGCTAATGCACGTGGCTTTTCACAATGATGCGTTCCTCTACATTCTCATCTCTGGTTAAGGATCTATCAGGCAGATCTGGGTCATTCTAAGTCACACAACTATTACTTGCCTCAAAGGGCTAGACAATATTTGTCTAGTAGGTAAAGGTCATGTGTGTGTGAGACTAGGGGTCAAAATGCCTTGAAGTTGTTCATTGTATCTCCTCAGTACTTCTGGGCAATTTCTGTTTTGTTGTATGGTTTTGTGTATTTGTTTGTTTGATATTTTGTTTGTTTGTTTGCTTATTTATTTTAAGTTTCTGATTCACACCTGTCATGGTTTAATCCCAGCTGGCACCTAAGCCCTGCAGAACCACTCGCTCACTCTCCCCCAGCAAGATGGAGGAGAGAATCAGGAGGGTAAAAATAAGAATACTCCGGGACTGGGGTAAAGAGAGTTTAATAGGTAAAGCAAAAACTGTGCACACAAGCAAAGAAAATTAACCCTATCCCAGCCAAAACCAGCACAACAACCTTTCTCTTTTTAATGCAGTCATAATGCACTCAAGTCATAATAGAAGATGTTTGCCTGGTACACACGAGTAAACAGCATGCCTACAACGCCTAAAGCTATCATTGAAGTCTACTAGAAATTATAGACATTTATTACAGTGAAAATGACAAAGTGCATGGCTTCCTAGTTAAGTTTAAAAGTACTTGGGGAGGATCTCACTAATATGTCATCAAAAATGATCACTCAAGCAATGAGAATTGATAAGGTAAGTCCTTCACTAGTGAAATTCTGCATGATTTGCTCAGAATGACTGCTCAGAGGTGTCTTCCCTCCTTGTCTGCTATGTGTCAGCAAGAGATTTTTGCTTCCTTTCCCTGTTACATTGCTTTATGAAACCCTCTACCTGCCACCTGCAGAACAGATTGCAGCTTTTTTCTCTAGAAAAGTCTGATGTTCATGTGCTTCTTACTCTTGCCCAAAGCAAGCTGGTTCCCTGTGCTTCTCTCTCTGCCTTCTACTTTCCAATCCCACAAGACTGTAGGGCGCTTTCCTAGAACAGCTGAAATTTCAATATAAAAGTCTCTGGGAGTCCAAACCAGATGCAAAGAAAAGATCGAGGATTCTATGATCTCTGGGAGACTGTACTCTTTCAGCATTACAGCTGGTGCTGCAGCACTGTCACAGATGTCTAGAGTGACAAGGAAGATATACAGTGTCTGGACCTAGTTTGGCATCTTGGAAGATGACCCACTTGAAGAGGAGTATTCCTCCTTCTGTGTACCTTGTTGATCGTAGGTGTTCACCCGTAAGATGTGAAAAGGGGTGAAGAGCTTAAAATGCCCTCGAGGTCTGGTGTAATGGGGCAGCTAAAGTTCTTGGTAGCTTTTAAGTGCAAGATCCTTTTCATCCTGAGGGAGCCCTACATGAGAATCACTGAGAGTATCTTGGGAATACTTGGCCAAATATGCTGAGTAATTCAGCTCTTTTCTTCAAAGGATTCCAATAAGTAGGTGAAGTGGTTGAGAGGGAGAGCTTATAATGCACCCTTCCGTACTAAGTGTGTGGAGGAAAATATGGCTTTTCATTAACACAAAGTTTTACTGCTTTCATTTTCCTGAGTATTTCTGAGTCTTACTACATCTGCTGCAGTACAATCCCATTTTGAATTAAGAGCTTAAGGAACCAATTCAACTATTGGGGCTTTTTATTTACACAAAATGGTAATATTTACAACGCTTAATCAAATTAGGTAATATGACAGATTTCTGTAAGTTAAAGACATTTGGCTGAAGGTTTCAAATGGTTGTATAGCCTTGAATTGGATTTTTTATTATTTTTCAAAGATTAGAATTTTTGTCTAGACACCAGCATGGTAATTTCTCTCTTAAATTTATTTTACCTGTGGTCTGATCTCTATAGATGTTCAGAACATTTCTTTCTCTGGAAGATTTCATTAGAATTATGCTGATGTCTAGATGTCAAATGAAAATCTAAACTACTTTGCAAACTCCTGAAAATCTCTTCTCCTGGATGCTGCTGAAAGAAAATATCACATTTATATAAGATGAGCTGGTTTACATTCCTTTCCTAATAGTACTTCAAGTACTGTTCTATTCTGTCAACATTAGGAAATTTTAGAATTGTGTTTCTACCAAGTCAATTTTATGGCTATTCTGCTCTAATCTCTTTTGATTCTGTTTTATAATTGTTTTCTTATTTTAACTTTGTAAGATACATACATGCATGCTTAGCCATTGTTCGACCCATTGGTAGACCTTAGCTCACATTCTGGGTCAGGGAGGCTTCGGATCCTTTTGAATGGTATAAAGCATTAAATAACTTATTGCTAACAGTATCTTCTCCAAGTTTCAGTCTGCAATTCTTTTCCTGTGGCATGTTACTATATGTCACAAAGGCCAGGCTTCTACGGGAGAGAAACTAGACAAAGCAGAGGTCAGTTTCTCACAAGAAAGAAGTTAGCCTGAGAGAGAGAGTGGGAGTCAGCTAGCAGGAGCTTTGCAGCTGCACACAGAGGCCTTGATACCTTACACAGTCTTAGCATGCTACCCGCCCCACAGCTCACAGCTTCAGTCTTATCATATCCACATGCTTTTGTAGTGTATGCTTTTTATCACATTTATGATAGTTGTTTTCATCTGTTAAGTGTTGCTTCTTAATTGGTCAGCATCCTTTGCATATGAAAGTGTCGCTTGCTAATTCATCAGTATACTTTGTGTATGAAGGTGTTACTTACTGATTGATCAGTGCTTTTTCTGTATGAAGGTCATTATCCTTTCTGTGTGAGAATATAAATTCCAGTTTCTGGAACAAAAAAGTTGATTCTGATTGCCATCAGCAACCGGGGTCTGTGCCCTCGTAAGCCACATTTTCTGACTGCTCCTGAGCCTCATGGACATTTCCTGGTTCATTATCTTTACCTTTCTATTGGGGATCTGCTGCTTGTCATTTTGATGCTTCTTCTCCAAGCTGCAATTCTAAGAAGCCTTCTGCGAAGCCAGTTGTCTTCAACTGCATGCTGTAGACAGGATGGGAAACCAGAGGAAGTTCACAGAGCCCAATATGACTCAAAAAGGTGCAACATCTTTGTTTCTGCTGACTAGTGATACCCATAGTCATTCAGATACAAGAGCTTCATGCATCACTCTGACAGAAAGCAGGTATCTGCCTAATAAAAGTAAGGTCTTTCATGCCATGCTTTTTTGTTGACTGTTCAGGTATTTCAGAGGGTGAAACTGCCATAGCAGCCAGGAACTCTGAGACCTGACTGTCAAAAATATTCCACCTCCAAACTGCTTCTCAGCCCTTTAGTTATCAGCAGGTAAAAGCACAGTATATTTTGTGTCTTCACATTATAACAAGACACAGGCCACAAGCAGTACCTTTTAAGTACTTTCAGGCAAATGTTCACTTCCAGCACATCAAGCTTAATCTTACTTCCCATCATTGGGCCTCACAGTATGCTGACACCTGTGTGTCACTTCTAGCCAAGTGAGTCAAAATGGTGATAGCTCTCTCCTGTGGCAGAGAACACTATGATCACCCTAAATTAATAAATGTCTTTCCAAAAAGTCAAATGGAAAAGTGTCATGAAAACAAGGAAGACTGAATAACAGGGAGAATATTTTGCATCCTCTCACATTTTTATTTATATATGGGGAGAGGAGTGTTTATGCTTCCAGTCTGTACACTTCTTGCTTTTGCAGAAATGTAGGGGAACACCCCAAGGAAGTTTAAGTCTCTCTAAGGTTTCAGTGCACAGCCTCCTACAAGAGACAGAGGATGGTAAGTTCCGTAGCCAGAAATACTCTGGCAGCACAAGGCAGGACTCTCAGTCCTTGGCTTTCTCAGAACCAATAATAATGTCACAGAAAGGAGGGAGGTCAGGAACAGCATCAACATCTCTGTATGTAAGCTTCCAGCAAAATGTGCTTGGACCAGCCTCAAATGACACACGGGATTTTGTAGATTTTGTATCCTCTGGCAAACTGTTATAATACAAACACACACTCACTGCAACCATACTAAACAAACAAACAAACAAACATACCCAGCAACTTAAAGGAATTTATCTCAACCTCTTTCCAACTCAATTCCATTAACATGCACACACCAAAGCCTCAGTCTTACCCTTGCAGAAAACCTTGTTTCTTTCCTTTATTTTCATGGGATGCCCCTCTGCCTTCTAGGATTGGAATACTTCCTCACCCTCAACCTTTAGGCTGCTTATGTGTACCCCAGCCTGACTTGGGGGTTGTTCAGCAGTTTCTTGCCAAAGGAGAGTAGGGAAGTTTGCTGTAATTTGCTCTTTAAATGGGTCTGGATGTAACGTGGTTAGTGATGCTGATTTCTTACTAGTGTAAAAAGTATACATATACTCAAAAGGACACTCAAAGCAAAACTCAAACTTTCTAGGAGTTTTAACTTGGTAAAGGTAATTGAAATATATTAAATGAGATGAAGAAATACCAGTATTATTTTTTTAAAAATCAAATTTCATATGTAAATTAATTTCAGTTTGAACTTTATAATTGAGATGGTAAAGCAGGTTTTATTTCACTTTCTGGTCATATAACCTTTTACAGCTATTTTGAAGAAGATAAACTGATTGTTTTCTTGTTATTACTTTAAACAATACCACACTGAATGAGAACAGTAAACATTAAATAGCTTCTAGCACAGGTGAATCCTTCTGTTGTCTTATACAGCATTAATAACACAATATAATATAGGTACTCCTGCATTATACTTGAAACAATATGACCTGTCCTGTAGCCTCAAAATATTAAAAAGTTGCTGATAAAAGTAGATATATTGATGTAAACTGAATTTCCTTCCTTGATGTCTCCTGCTACCTGCTGGTCAAAGTGTTTATTGTTCTCATAACATTTTTGATGTGATGAAATCCAGTAAATAGGTTAAATGAGAAAAGCCCCAAGCACTCAAACCCCACAATAGATGTTCTCTCTACACATGCCACAGACAAACTTCTTTGCTCTTCATTTGCATTCCTGCCTTACCAACAGGTAAGGAAGAAACCCTTGCTATGTGATACAGAGCCTTTAGGAAGTCCAGTGCCAAAAATACACAAGTGAAAGATGAGTAGCTGAACTGAGGTGCAGAGAAGCTTTATTTGAAGATACAAGCTGAAACAGTTGTAGAGTTGTAAGGGATCTGTAACAGAAGAAATGGAGTAGAATATGAGAAAAGCTTGCAGCACAACTTGTGAAATTCATTAATATTTATAAGAGAGCTTTTACCTGTTAATTTACTCAGGGAACTCAGTTTCCTAGGCTGAAGGAAAGATGTCTTGCTGGGATTAAGGGATATATTTGTACTCTGAAAAGCTGTGGTATCTAAAGCAGGCTAGAGTCTTCCAAACGTGTGGATGTCTTCTTCCTTCCAAGAGGGAAGTCTGAAAGAGCAAGGAATACACTACAGCTTTAGGCAATGAAGGGACTGTTAAGAAGATGAATAAATACAGGTATGAAAGTGTCTGGTGCGCTGTGATAAAGAAATTGTAGGGCAAGTTGTGGCATCTAGGAAGGCTACAGTTGAGATGCACTGAGGATCTGTGTTCTTCTGCTGAGGCTTTCTGCTCCTTTGAAATCTGAAGTTTTCTACAGAAGGAACTCTCACTGTGGAAGAACCAATCCATGTCAGTTCCATCAAGTTCTGTGTATGAACCTGGCTGTTTCTGGAAACAGGTAAGTCTGGTTCTTTCACTTTCTTTGAACTGGGAGCTCAGGGTGTCATGCATTGGGATTATTAGGCGTAGGGCAGTCACAATAATGACTGCTGAGAGGTGTGCTCTTGACTAAACCTCATCTGGTTTAGTGGCACAGTCACCCAGGCGGAGGTGGTTACCTGCTATAGGAGGACTCTGGTAAAATGACTTACCTTTTTGTGATAAGGAAACCTTTTACTAATTGATACCTTTTGTTGCCCTGTATGTGGAAAAGGAGAAAGAAATAAAATTCCTTAAAAGTTCTTATGCACCTGAATGCTGCAGGGACACAGAGGAGGACAGTGACTTAAATGGAAAACATTATTGGTCTTTAAAAAAGAATACAGATCGGAGCAGAATAGCCATATAATTGTACTAAACAAAGACAGAATTGATCTGTTCTTGGTTTTAGTTCTATTTATGTATTTTATAGTGGCATCAATGGAAGAGTCTCCATTTGTTGAACAGTATGTGCATTTGGAACTCTGGGTGAGATGTTTAAAACTGGTGAGTGATCTGATCTGCAGCTTTTTAGCCTATAATGAATTGGGCAGTTTTTCCTGACCATTTATCAGCCACCTGTTAATTGAAAATCTTTTAGTTTTGTAGGGAATGCATATACAGAATATCCTGAAAAGCTAATGGTCTTGTATATAGATAATTTTTGCATTGGCACACACAAAGGTTTCCCACCACTCACCTTATAACTCGAATAATAGTAACCCCTCCTTCCCTCTTTCTCCCACCTTTACTTCCTTCCGTCCCTTCTCACTATGTTGAACAGTACTACTGGAACCTGGGAATGGCACTCAAAAATTCCAAACGCAAATTGTATGTCTGATTTACAGAAAATAATTGATCTGGAAGTGGTAAGAAGGGATTTATTTTTTGGTTTTGTGAAGTGGTGTTACACTGTGATGCCAGGAGTACTGCTGCACAGGAACAACATATACCCAGCCACTACAACTCTGAGTAAAACCAGAATCCCTTCTGTGTTTGCTGCCCAAGAAAAAATCTGATCAGATGCAGTTTCTGTTTCTCTTTTATTCTGTCATTTACTGCAAGTGAATGTGCTTGACACTGCTTGACTGGAGTGGATCTTGTTGGCTAAGCTACTCTGGAAGAGATGCCCAGATTTTGTTTTCAGCTTATCCTAACTATCCATTCAGAATGTTTTTTGTCTCTATGGAGTATGACACAGAAAGAAAGACTGCATTCATGAGAAAAGTAAAAGCTATACAATAAATGTTCTTTTTGCTATAAAGAGAACCTGCACTTATTAATCTGTTTTAAAAGAGTGCAGAATTTTTTTTTCAGCACAATTCATTCGTTTTTTTCACTCAACAAAGGCATTGCTGGTTTTTGAGATACTGTTAATTTTAATGGATTTTTCATGGCTTTCAAAAAATTATCAATACTTATATGTGATAAGGAATAGTTAAAATTCATAATTTGCAATGAAAATATTTTAAATTGCAGGAGAGGGTGGAAGTTTTGCTTTGTAAAGAGCTGAGTTACTGCTGGTGTAATCGTTGAGAAGTTCACATCCATGTGTGGAGTACGTCAGTGTATTCAGGTCAGCTACTCATGTTTAGCTAGACAAATGTGAGGATGATATTTTCAAGGGCCTTGCTCCCATTTGAAATTCCCAAATGTGAAAAAATTGGCAGAAGCACAAATCACTTCCCTGCCAACTATAGCAACCAGTTTTGTGAAGTACAAGGGAGATAATCAGTAAAAGCTGGCTTACAGGTTCTTTCAAAGCTATTGTTTAACAGCAATGAAGCAGCTTCCCAGAGATGACATTCAGAACAGGAAGTGCAGACATGTAACAAGGGTCAGAAAAAACACTTCAAAGAGATGGAGTCTGAAGAACATGGAAGAACCTGAGCATTCCAGAGTAATGGCTAAGCAGCAGTACAAGGTTGCCTGGAGTTAGGTGTCTTCCACAGGTTTTTAAGTCTGAGTTCTAAGTGGCAATTTGAGGTCGTTTGGTAATAACTTCCCTGGCAGTGGAAATGTTGCAAGTGGCAGCACACTTAACTTTGGGACAAGGAAACTTCTGAAGGTAATTCCAAATGATTCTAATGAAAGAAAAGGTGATCAACATGTTGGAATGAAGAATTATTTGAATATATTCCACTGTTATGTTTCATGTAAGTTTCAGGCTGTAGCTAGTCAAGTGCTAAGAAGAAAGAGATAATACTGAATTTTGGGATTGTAATGCCTTTCTAGGAATATTTGTGCATCTATTGGAATGAAAATAGAGGCAGAAAGTTGCTTTGTAGAGTGTCTGTCCATAATTTTAGTTCTAAAGTGTTTGTATTTGTTTTCTTTCTCCAAAAACTGGGAATGCGAGAACAGAGACAAATTCACCTTAGAGAGGAATAAATCCTTATGGCTTAGTCTTCATTTTGTTGCTGTTTAGGGAATGGTGATGTAAGTTGGGATAAGTACTAACTGAGTGGATGGAGGAAGTGTTATAGAAAAAATTCCACTCCTGCCAGGCTTTTTCTTATCTGTTTTCATGGTTACAGTGAATTATTCTGACTTCTGTTGTTACTATCATAGAAGGATGCAACTACAGTCTCCTCTATGATAGATATGAGCTCGGATGGTGAGATATATCCCCAGCAGTGGGATTCATAGTAGAGAATTTTTACTAGGGTTTTGATCTAGGAAGCTTGAGACAAAACACCCCAGGAGATCTGTTTGTACACATCAAAGTTAAAAAACTTCTTTGAGTCAAAAGGCAGCATTTTTGGTAAAGGTCTTTGTCACAGTGAAACTCCAAGGGTGCCTACGAAGAGCTGATTTTTGGAAAGGGGACAAGGCTATCTGTTCATCAAAGTAAGTGCCAGAAATTAACATCTCAAAAAACTGAGCTTGGTGTGAGCTTTTGCATTTAGGGATTTGAAGATAATTTCTTCCCTTAATGAAAAGCTTTCCATTGACCTGTGTTTTGGCAGTCAGTGGATGTGTCACATTTCAGATAAAGAGTAAGTGAATGTTCATATTGAAATTGTCAGATTTGTGAGTACGGGTTTTCTTCCTTTAACAAAAAGCATTCAAGGTCAAATCTGCTAGCCCAAGGTGATTTTGCTGTTTCAGGTTTTATGTTTACTGTTTCTTGAGGTATTCTTTTAGAGTTAATATCTTCAACATCAGAGCTATGCTTGAAAAATAATTTTTTCTACTGATTATAGAGGGACACTAGGATGTTAGTACTGCTTAGATAACTTACCTGTAATTTCCTTGAGCATGTAGTCCAGAGTGTTCTTTGCAACATTTGAAGGCTACAAAAAAAAAGGGGGCAGGAGAGGAAAGAGTAGTTTAGACATTGGAAGACTGTATAATAAGTAAAGAGAAAGTCTGTCATGGATCAAAACCTTTCACCCTTCTACAGCCAGGATTTTGTAAAGCTCTTCTGTGGTGTAACTTTGGAGGTGGCCCTCAGGAGCTTCAATGTGGAAGAGGAATGCACCTAGAAGTAAAGCCATGGCAGTGTAAAAGAAATATGAAAGGTTTTAGAAAGTGCCTGTGTTTCTGAGGATTCCATGCATACAAATGTGGGCAGATCACAGAATCATAGAATCATAGAATGTTAGGAGTTGGAAGGGACCTCGAAAGATCATCTAGTCCAGTCCCCCTGCCTCAGCAGGATCCCCTAGACCAGGTCACGCAGAAGTGTGTCCAGATGGGTTTTGAATACCTCCAGAAAAGGAGACTCCCCAACCTCTCTGGGCAGTCTGTTCCAGTGCTCTGGCACCTCAACTGGGAAAGAATTTCTTCCTGTATTCACATGGAACCTCCTATGCTACAGCTTACAACCATTGCCCCTTTTCCTGTCACTGGGCTTCGCTGAGAAGAGCCTGATTAATTTACATACAGCTTAGGCTTTAAAAGCACGGGAATATCAAATGTTGCTAAAAAATTATGTATGTCCTTGTCTGGGGCTTCTGATCACTGGAGTCTATTGGTGAAAAATATTTTTTAGTGTCTTTAACTTCCAAAAATTATTTATCTTAGTGTTTTGGAAAGCAGCTCTTTTAGTGTTCAGAAAATATGAGTATGCATAGGTTTTTTTCCAAGGCAGACAATCATATCTTCAATAGGAGCTGGCAAGAACCTACTTTGTAAAAGCAGTTTTCTGCAGCATGTTTTGACAATGTTCACAGGGAACAAGTACTTCTGGATTTTAAGCCAGAGCTGATCATGTGTTTGGCAGCAAATGAGGTGCCAGTAGAAACCGAGTTCATTAAAACTTTTGTTATTGTATATACCATTGTTCTGAGTTCTTCCTGCAGCTGGTAATTCACCTTCAGGAGTGGAATAAATTGATGGTAAACCCAGGTATTTTTTCCTAATGAAGAATTGTCTTGCAGGTATTTGTATGGCTGAAAGTAGCTGTATAGAAAAGACGGAGTGATAATCACTCCTTGGTGAAATAAATCCGTTTCCAGTTTAAACTGGAAAGAAAAGACAGGGACACATACAATTATATTTAACAGGTTGAGGGTAATGTCTTTAGCTGAACAGTGAGTCTTATTCAATAATAAACTGTGGATCTCATCACTTTACACTCCCGACTGCATTTAGTTAAGTTCCCTTCTAGAGAAGGAAGAGTTAAGAAGGCAGATGCATTTCTCTGGATGGTTTTTGTAAAGCACTTGCTGGCAGTGTGAATACAGGAAATTTTGGGAAATTAACATTTGGACAAGGAACAAGGATTGATGTTACAGCAAGTAAGTAAGAGGTGAAGAATTTACTATATAAACACTAATAAAGTAACTTCCATTTTCAAGGTTCACTTCTCATATCTATCCAATTTTACTAATTACGCTTCCATGTGCTTTTTGAAAAAAATATTTTTAGCTTTTAATTTGTTTGAAGGTTTAGGAAATCTTGTCTCTGTCCTGGTGAATATCCATAAGACTGAAAAATCTTTCGGTATTGATTTTTGTTATGCCAACCTCATGACCTTCCCAAAAGTACTGTGCTACAAGGGCAGTGGTGTGGAATGATTCAGGAAAATCTTTTTTATTCTTTTAAAGTTAGTATGTTGGCACAATAATAGTTGCAGAGAAATATTGCAATGCTAAATATTGTCCTATTTTTGTATCCATGCTTCATCTGAAATATCTTAAAGTGAAAAGTAGTGAAATGTAATTTTTTTTTTGCTTTTGCAGACCCTAAATATATACTGATGCAGACAGTGAAGCATTAATTGGTGTCATTTGTGATAAGATTTGGTCTGGCAAAATTTTAACCAAAAAAAGTAAATTTCTGTGGGTACAGTCATCATCACAGCAAGATATTTTAGTTCATTCTGGCTCCTAAAGATTTTGGAAAGGCAAAATTTAACTTTATCATTCAGCAGTTATTGGGAAGCTGTGACATTCTTCCTCTAACAGTTTACATAAAGCACCTTATCACTGGGTGATTGGTGGTTATGGGAAGTTCACTGTTGGTGGAGGAACTCACCTGTTTGTGGTTCCAAGTAAGTTTTCCAGTAAAAATAGAGACCTCAGACCATAATGTCCATCTACTGCAACTCCTGTGTCCTCAGCAGACCTGGATGCAGGAATGTTCTTGTGATTTAGTCATAGATATCTTCTTCAGGGAAGATTCACCCTAGAGGTGTGCAGCAATATGAATCAGACGGGTTAACTTCAAGCTGTTAAATTCTGTTCCACCCTTGCTTTTTCAATGAGGCGCTTTTAAAAATGAGTTTGCATTCAAGATCTTTAGTGCTAGGTTTTCATTCCTAGGATAACATCAAGTGCATAGAATTTGTTAGGGGCTGTGAGGCAAGTAGCTACTTCTTTCCTACTTGTTTTGAGACCTTAGAAATAATACTTTAAAACTGCTGTATTGTTTGTGAGAGCTAAGCATGGAAGTAGTTGGAAGTTTAATGGGTCTCCATGTTAGGCTTAAATATTCAAGCTACTTAAGATGTTATCTGGTTCTACTAGGTTGATGGTTTGTTTATTCAATACCTGTGATAAAACAGTCATTTGTGATGCTGTTGAAAATGAGATATAGCCGAGAAATCAGTAAAGTAAAAGGAACTTTCTTTTTACTTAGTAGAAAGAAATCAAACAATCTTTTGTTCATAGGAAAGAAATTTCTGGTTTGCAGTTTTAATTGAAAGAAAATACTCAAATGGAAAAAGAACAGTCCAGGCAGCATTTCCCCTAAAATACTTACCTACATATCACTGGGATGTTTCTCCATTTTGGACTACGATTTTTTTTTTTTATAATCAGGTCCTGGGACTCACTAGGATGCTTTTAGCCAAGAAATTCTTAGGTTCAGACTTCAGAGCTGATTGAACATGTAAGACCATTGCCTATACTATATTATATGCAATGAGTAGCTGAAATGTACATGTCCATCACAGAAATTCATTAGAAGAATAGTTAATTATTTGACTGCGAAAGCAAGTTCTCTTTTTAAGGCAAGGCTGGATGGGGTTCTAGGCAAGCTAATCTAGTGGAAGGTGTCCCTGCCAGGCAGGGGGATTGGAACTAGATGATCTTTAAGGTCCCTTCCAAGTCTGACAATTCTATGATTGTCTTCCTCCATTATATATGAGTCTTCACATAAGATATGAACACTCAGTGAGGAACAAAGGCTTGTAATTAGGGTGTAAAATATGTCCTGTTCATTATGGAATGGAAATATTTTAAGGAGATTTCAAACATGCGCCTAGATTTTCTGTGCTGAGTTGAGTAAGTCTGGGATGGAATAATTTTGGTTCATTCCTGTCCAGAAATGATCACAGATGAGGCATTTACCTGATTTGTGTATAGAGCAGGAATCACAGAATCACACAGTGGATTTGCAAAGAAATTAAATGGTGTGTGAATCCAAGAACCAGTTACAATAAGTTGCAGTTTGACAAAGGAAAAAGACTCAGTGTTAAACCAAGTAAGTGCATGATCTGAACAAAAGTATCTTGGAGTACTGGATAACTTGGTGCTTGGAATAGGTAGCACATAGTGATCCTGGGAAGAGAATCTCCTTCCATATCTATGGATTCTAGGCCTGAAATTAAAATTTACATTTGATGTAAATACAGCAGCAAGAAAAAGTCTGGTTTTTTTGTAAGGTCTGATAGTAACAGCTGATGGGGAAAAGCTGTTACGTGAGAGGAGTCCTTCTTATCATGATTACAGTGGAAAGTTTCTGCTCAGACAAAGAAGGTAGGGAATAGATTTCCAGGGAAATGAAATCCATGTAAACCATCATGGAGTGCCAGACAACTGTGAAAAATCTTTCCTCAAACTAAAATTGTCTCATTTTTAAGCTGCTTCAGCTTCATCATTTTCCATGGTACAAAGAACCATTGTAGACAGTACAAAAGCCTGCCAGGAGATAAAGATAACCCAGTCTTCGTTTTGTGGGGATATCTAACAGTCATTACATAAACATAAACATACAGGTTTATTCTGATGACTAGAGTCCCCTGCCATTGGACTTGAAATGTGCAAAAGATCATGGGAGTTTTTGTAAGGGAACTTTCGACTGTGTCTACTCAGGAAATGCAGACAGACTTGATTTTGGAAGAGGAACCAAGCTGCTGGTAAAGCCCAGTAGGTATCTCTTCACAAATACAGTTAGGAAAGACAGTGTACTTTGGGTCATCTCTCAGATCTTCCTTAAAATATGGAGGGAAGAGCTTTTTTAAAATAGGAAGGAAAGAGGGCATGGGGAAGAAGAGCACGTTCTAAAAAATTCCTCTAACTTCTCTGTCACTTGATGTGAGTGGAAAAGATTAGGAATTGCTATTGTTCTGCTAAAGTCAGCTGATGACTTTTGTATTGCGGAAGCATGGTGTAAGTCAGGATTAACCCTGTAAGGGAATATATTTGGGATTAGTGTTCATGAGCAACCTTTGTTTGCTCAAAAGGTGAAACTGGCTTCTGGGATTTAGGTTTGGATCTCTTAAGGGGTTCGTTGCCAACTGAAATAACTGAAGCAAACAAACAAAAAAGACCTTAATTTGTTTTTTTCTGGGAATTCCTTTCTGTTTATTTTTTTCTTGGCTTCTTTCTCTTATGGGTCTAGTCCCCTCCTTAGCTTCTGAGGTTGACTAGCTGGCTGATCTGCCTAAAGCCCTTCATTATTCCATGAGATATCTTAGAAATAGATATGTTACTTGTGTAAAAAAATGGTGGAAATTGTGCCCCTCTTTGATACATTTACAAGTGTGTTCTGGGTTTTAAAGGCTGAGGCTTCTCTCCTTTACATCTTTTATATAGTCTTATTTCTGTGGGACAACGGAGTCTTCCTGGAAACTCACTTTTGGGAGAGGCACAAAGGTAGTTATAAAATCAGGCGCACCTTAAAATAAAACAAATAGTTGTTTCACATTATAAATGCAAGGCTGATATTCTCCTGTCCTTCTAACTATGGCAAAAATTGTTCTACTTAAAAACTGTCCAAGAAGCTTCAACTGCATATAGAGTATAGAGGCTTGACTTTCTACTTCAGACATATCAGAATTGTTTCTATTTCTATGGAAAGACCAGAGGCATGCAGCTAGAAAGACATCCTAATGTGGAATGAAAGGTATGTGACAAGGGTGAAACAAGCTGTTTTCACCTTTGATCTCTTTTGAAAAATGCATATAATTCTTTGGACCAAAAGTTGTGTATGGTTTTTGTTAGTGGATGTGTCACTGTGTGAATTCAGTGTCCAGCTGGAAAGTCACTTTCGGAAGTGGGACACAATTGGTGGTGAAACCAGGTAGGTAGAAACACTGAGGGAGTAAGGATAGGAAAATTCCCCTTTCTGCGAAACAAATTGTTAAAAGTTCCATTGTCCTTTCCTTCTGTGGGCAATCAAACTTCAGGGCTGACCTTGCATCATAAAAAAATGTTATAAAGATAAATATCTGTTTGCGAGAGTGCAGTCTCCTGTATAAGACATTGAGATCTAAATGTTTTATTTCATATGTAATATGTTCAAAATGAGTTAAATGCAGGTTCTGGAGCAATTAATGTACTAATATTTATATCTGTTGATGTTAACTTTCCTTACGAGAGAGAAAGCATCCATCACAAAACACTGTATGCTGGGTTTCTTTTTCTCCATAAAGAATAAGCAAATCACTCAGTAGCTTTCTGAACCTGAAGACAGAAGTCCAACCCAAATTCTCTTTTTCTTCTCTATCACTAGGATTTTGTTTTGAAGACAAATACTCTGCAAATAAGTATGGGAACAGATTTCAGACTTTTTAAAATTTATTTTATGGGAACCAATTCCAGAGACTTTAGTTGCTCAGAATGCAACAGGACAAGGGGGAATGGATACAAGCTGAAGGAGGGGAAATTTAGACTAGGGATTAGAAGGAGGTTCTTTACCCAGAGGGCGATGAGGCACTGGAACAGGTTGCCCAGAGAAATTGTGGTTCTCCCAACCCTGGCAGTGTTTAAGGCCAGACTGGATGTGGCCCTGGGCAACCTGGTCTAGTGTGTGGCATCCCTGCCCATAGCAGGGGGGTTGGAACTAGATGATCTTTAAGGTCCCTTCCAACCCGAGCCACTCTATGATTCTATGAAATTCACCTTGGGAAGCCAGGTGCAACTAAGGGTAAAACCAAGTAAATTTTAAACTGCTTTCTGTGCAAAAGAAAATAAAGATATGTTTGAAGAAAGGTCCCTTCCTTAGCTTCTGAGGCTGACTGGCTGGCTGACCTATGGTATGTGCTCAGTCTGTAAGCAATGTTCTTTCTTCCTTCCTTTCACATGAGCAGTGTGGGGTTCTGAGCTTATTTGCTCAAGGAAACATATAGGTACCATGGCCATGTGAGCACAGGTTGCTTTTTCCTAAAGGGAAGTGTAAGAACTTCTGCTCTTGTTGAGCTGAAAACCACTGTGCCACCTACAGCAAGGTCA
>VWZX01004277.1:0-69552 GCA_013399015.1 Galbula dea
GTTGGACTAGATGATCTTTCAAGGTCCCTTCCATCTCATAATATTCTGTGATTCTGTGATCCCTTAAACATTGGCCTGCCTCCTTCAGGCTTGCCTCTTTTGAGCTTGGTTTTATCCCTTTCCCCCTTCAAATGTAGTATAAAGTTCTCCCAGTGAGTCCTACTAACTCCTGTCAAAGATTCTTTTCCCATTTTAAGACAGGTGTACCCTATCTGTCACCAGCAGGCCTATTGTTTTGTGGATTGACTCATGGTCAAAAAACTCAAAAATCTACTGAAGACACCAGTCTCAGAGCCAGGTACTGATTTCATGAGTCTTCCTGTTTCTTCCCTCATCATTGCCTGCAACTGGAAGTGTAGTCAGGAGCACTACTTGTGTTCCTGATCCCTTAATCAGTTACCCCTACGCCCTGAGGTCTGTCTTGGTTGGCCTGGGATGACTTATTGCAACTTTATTACTGCCTGCATGAAAAATCAATAATGGATAATAATCCAGGGGCTGTACAAGGCTAGGAAGCTTTTGCTTCACATCTTTAACCCAGGCCCCAGGCAATCATCAGAATTCCCCAGGAAGTGTGTTTAATATGCATTTCGGGTCACCTGTTTCCCTTAGAAGAGAGTTTGCTATCACTATGGCCTGTTATTTTTTAACAGTGCGTGGGCTGATTTAACCCTAGCAATACCTCCAACATAGAGGAAATATCATCCTTATCATTGTTGGGTTCCATTTGCAAACCTATTATGCAAGGGCACCTGGGAAGATGGAGTAGACTTGAAGGAGATGTGCCTGCTGCCCTGGGAAGGAGCTTGTCACCACTGCCCCCTATTCCTTAAGTCACTGCATTCTGCTGGGTGGAAAAAGGATGGAGCATCCTCTATATCAACCAAACTACCAGAGGTCTCCCATACTGCTGCCATTCATTGTGCCAAAATGTTCACTGGATTTTAGAGCTCTTTGATTGCCTCTGTTACACCCATTTTGCTGTAAGCAAGGAAATAATTTTAAGCTATTATACAAATCTCTACTGTGCTAACGTCTAAAAATTGTTTTCAACTAAAGTTTATAAAATGTGCAGGGTACACTCTTGATACAATAAATTCTCCAGAGGAATAGCATCTCTGTTCTTTAAAAGATGTCTTTAGATGCTGCAGAGCCAAAGGAGACGCATGCATGTTCTTAGAATGAGAAGATAAACACCCAAGTTGTGAGGGATGTAATGATTCCTCCTCCCTTGACAGCAGAGGGTCCTGAAGTAAGCTCCCTTGTCTGCAAGTATAATTCATTTGAAATAAGCTAATGAATAGAAAACTGTGAACTTCACATGACACTATCAAAGATGCATAGATTTGCCATAGGGATTTCAAGGCTATATATGTTGGTTTAACCTCTCCCTCAGAGGACTGGGTTTTATTCTCTGTAATTGTGAGCTCTCTTTTCTTTTTTACAGGCAAGTCAATGTGGAGATGTAAAAATCTTTCCCTTCTATTCCCAACCTCAGCTGTGATTGCAGCAAAGAACTAGAGAGGCAAAAAACAGCAGCAAATACAACTGAATAAATTTATTAGGATTGGCAAAGCAATGTTGTGGGTACATCTGCACCTGCCTCTGCATGCTGATACAGATTCATGTAATTGGGTGGCACCTGACCAGCTGCTCTTTTAGCCAGGACAAAACCATTAGTCTGTTGGGTTTTTCCAACTTTTGTCAGGAATTTGCACTCTTATACTGTGATTACAATTAGAAGACACTAATAGAATTTTTTGCTCTGTACCTATTATTTGTCCATGGTTTACACATGCATGGTTGCCACAGAAGCAAAATGAGGTATTTCTACTTTCAGAATACATTCAATGTTCATTTTCTGTGTGCTTTTTTTCTCCAACAGTATTGCCCCTTTAAAGGTCCTACCTCTTCCACTTCTTCCCTTTTTCAGGTTCCTTTGCCCTGATGGGATGGGATTTTTCCTTTTTCTCCCACTGTCCCTGCACTGGGCATCTCATTTCCTACATAAAAATGTCAGAATTACATAGCAATTCCTGGTATCTCCAGGTGTAGTGCTCATAACAGAGCACTTGCACCAAATTCTGGGTTCTTCATAGAAATATAAAAGTCTTGCTCTTCTCAGCACCTGCATACTTAGATGTCACAGATTATTCAGGGGGGCAAATAAAAGAATATTTTTTTTTACTCTCTCTCCAAACACAGAGTTTGAGCAGTCTTCCAAGCCCCACAACATCTACCATCTTAGCTAAAAAGCAATAGCTGGATATCAGAGCTACTGCAGGTGAGATCAGTAGAAGGCCTGGAGCTGCATAGGCTGCGTTTTCAGGTTTTTACTGTTTTCTCTGAGTTTTATGGAGTCTATCTCAAAATTGCAGAAGACTACAAAGACTCTGAATAGCCAGAACTTCAGATCACTAAAATTTCCAAACTTTCAAGGACAACAGAAAAGTAGGAATAGAGATTGATGGTGAGACTGGATTTTTGGTTGATAAACATCTGTGCTGCATTTTAGTTCTGATGTGGGCATTGCAGTCAACATTTTATTTTCTTAAAGCCAGAAGAACTAAATGAAACTTTAGTGTTTACCATTTATTTTCCTTCCCCCTTCCCCCCCCCCGGTGGTCTGTGCCTGTCTCATACAGACTGAACTACTTTTCCATTGTTATCTTCCCCCTCAAATGGAAAGATTCAAGTGTATGAGTCTTGGGGCCAGCCTCCCAGCAAGGCACTGAAACTTCTGTGGAGTATCCTCGAGCCAACCACACACTGGCTTTGGCTTTCTGAAGCCTGCAGCCATAAACAAATTCTTGCAGAGAACCTTTGTTACATTACATTTGATTTATGTTTCCAGTTAGAGTAGATTTTTTTAGCTCATTTCCCAGCTCTGCTTTATTGCTGTTTACATGCTGTCTCTTTTTCCCAGTTGCATTTAATAAGCAGGTTACTTTTTAAGGGTGTCTTTGTCTTTTAAGGAGTCTGGCTCAGATTCTAAGATGAGGGACTAAATGGATACTTACAGGATTCCTCAACCCTTTGCTTTCAAGGTGTGAAGATAGTTCGGCTTCACTCATCTGGCTGCACTTAAGGAGCAGACTTCTCTGTTAACAACTCCAAAGAAATCTCTTTGTGCTGCACATTTCTGTTGTTTCTTCAAAAGTTCTTATGCATTCCATTCACCTTGGAGTTCCCATAAAATGCCTCTGGTATATTTCACCATAACCAAATAATAATTGGTATCATGATTGTGTCTTTTGATAAAGAACAGAGTTCTTCACATACAGACACACTATTAACTCAAGCAGCAATATAATTATCATCTGACTTGTTGAGTCAAAGAGCCAGTCAGAAATCCTCTACCCCTATAGCAGCATCTAAGCCTCACCCTTCTCAAAGCCAAGTGTGTCTTAAGGAACTTTCTGGGCCAAACCAGGTAGGTAAGTAGGTCCAAGTAGGTACCTTTGGGCAGACCTATGTTATGGGCATCTCCTGGTAGAGGTGCCTTATAAATTACCTGCTGCACGTTTTCTACAATTTTATGAGTACCATTCTGTAAATTGCCTATGATGTCAGATATGAAAATAAGAAAGGAGGTCATCACCAGGGATAGATATAGTGTTAAAGATTCATGTAGAGGTGCTTTAGCCTGCAAATAACACAAGATTGCTATCTGTAACTACTCTATAAAAGGTTACTGCACAGGAGTTGCTAAAAAAAAACATTATCCATATCTGCTGGAAAAAGCAACCGAAGAGAAAGTCTTAAAATGCAGCAAAGGATGTTTAGACTGAGAGCAATACCTTCTACCAGTAAGGGGGGGGAAGCAGGACACTGCATTGCCTAGAGAGAACATGAGATTCCACCTGTAAAATCTTTCCAAGAACAGGTTAGACAAGTATTTATCAGAAAAGATGCAAGTGTAATTTCTTCTGCTATTTGGTCTGGGAGGGAGGACTAAATGACCTCCTGACACCCATTGCAGTCATTCTATGTCTCTGTGTGTGCAGTTCTGCCATTTAAAGAATGCTTCTCCTTCAAGTGAAGTGGGGTTAAGATATTAAAAACATCTCAACATGTGAGCAGAACTTTATCTGTTTTGGCACAGAAGTCAGTTCTGATCTTCTTAGGCCATTTCAAGTTCTGCAGAAGCAGAACAAATCTAACTTGCAGTTGTGTGCAGAAACAGGAAACTCTTACAATACTAATTTGGCATTCAGTCATCTTATGTGTTTGCTTATCTGTATGTCCTCCTCCATACATGTCTAAAGAGAAAAATGATTATTGGCAATGCATAAGAATCCCTAAGTAACCAATGTGCTAAGACCTTCCACTGTAGCCATGTCACTTCTCTATTGGCTTTTGCTGCTCTTGTCAGACTCTCTCTCTGCCCTGCTTTACACCTCTAGCTAAAGCTGGTGAGATGCAAGCTGTGAAGGTAGGTTCAGGTAAGTTTAAGGAGGGATGAAGATTTGCTACTTTTGTTATAATTAGATCTGCATCTTGGTTGCTGTTAATTCTAGTCTGCTGGTTGGCGTGGTGACAGCTAACAGTTTTTAGACAATGTACATCCTTTTTATTCTCTGTTATAATGTCTGAGATTTTTTAAAAAGATCATGGAGAAAGATTTGGGGATGAAGATAAGGAACAAAAGTCAGGAGAAGTGAGACAAAGGGTACATGAGCTTCTTTGAGGATTGCAGCTGTAACTTATCTAATTATATGTTTTTTATCAGACTGGAAATTCACCTGCATTGCAAGGGAACTCCACCTGCTCCCTGGTTTGATCCTGAATCCTCTCCACACACTAGTGAAAAGGATCCTCCATTTGTTCCTGCAAAGCCTCTATAGCTGGAAATCTCACCAATGTGCTTTGCTTGCTCTGGCTACTCATTAGCAGCTGCAGACTACAACTTGCTTTATCTTTCAGGTTTGGACACAGTTCACCAAGGTGCAGAATATGAGAGAAGACACACAATGAAAATCATATGGCACTTCCCTGTGATCTGGATTGGCTAATCTTGCTTCAGGCTGTGAGCAGGATCAGTTCATCTCAGTTCATTGGAAACTAGTTCCTCTGAGAAAGAAGCTGTGTGTGAAATACTCTTATTCATCTGGAGAGGCTTGAGTTAAAGAAAAAAAGAAAAAATAAAACCACCAAACAAACCAACCAACCAACCAACCAAAAAAACCCCCCAAACCCTCAAAATGAACAAACAAACAAACAAACCCCTACAAACAACAAAAATAAAAAGGGAAAATAAAAAATGTTGTCCTTTCTGGGTTAGCACCCTTGTGACACAGAGAAACAATGTCCGGAAACATATAGTGCCTGCTGTAATGTAATTCCTCCTGGTATTACAAGAGGAAATTAATTTATTTCCTGATATCTGAATTCTCTTATGCTGTCTGACAGGCCTAAATTATCCTTGTGCAGGGGCATATATACAATAGGCACTTTTTCAGAAATGCCCATTGGCATGAAGTTGCCTAATATTATTATTAAGGTGTTGCACTCTTTTCAAACGCACAGTGACAAAGTAGTAATTTTAATGGAATCCTAATGCCTTCTCAATGCCTTAGTCCTGAGCAATGAATACACTATAGTTCAACATGTTTGTTACTTAGATATTTTATATCTGAAAACCAAAATTTTGCATAGAGGTTACCTGAAGTATTTGAACTTGACTTTTCTCTTTAGTAGAGCTTTTTTATCCTTCTTGAAACTAACCATGGTGTTGTGAGAATTGTGTTAATGAATATTCAGGAAACAGAAATCAAGGATACAGATAAGTAATACTCAAAAAAAGACTTGAACTTGAAGTCTAGCATGAGCACAGACAGAATCATAGAATCATTAAGGTTGGAAAATATCTTTAAGATCACCCAGTCCAATCATCGACTAGCACCACCATGCACACTAAACCACTTCACGAAGTGCCATGTCTACACACTTTTCGAACACCTCTAGCTATAGAGACTCCACCACTTCCCTGGGTAACCTATTCCAATGTCTAATTCCAAGTTTTTCCTAATATCCAACCTGAACCTCCCTTGGCACAACTTAAGGCCATTTCCTCTTGTCCTCTTGCTAGTTACCTGAATACCAATGATGCACACAATTTCATCTTTGCCATTGTGGTCGCCCCCCTTCATATTGCTGTACAGAGTTTGGGCTACTACTCTTTGCCTGGAGCCTGGGTTTGGGTGAGGGGTAAAACCCTCTCCTCCCCTCTAGAAAACCACATGCCATTTCTATCTGCCGAGTCATAGGATCTAACTTCCAACTGTGACATGAATACAAGGCAGCTTTGAGCAAAGTGTGCACATATGTCAACTCCACAGGCTTGCAGGGGAAAGCCAGAAGCTCATAATCAGGCAAATAGAAACCTTTTGCATTGCAGAGACTGTAAATGCAGTGTTCATCTTTGCAACATGCAATATTCATCTTTGACCTGAAGGTTTTGCCTAAAACTCGAAGTATCTAGGTCACTTGTTGGCTTGCAATGTCTTTTTGGAACACTGCTTTTTCAGACTCCTGCTGGCACTGATACGCTGAGAGCATGAATTTAACACATGCTGGGAGCACATAAAATCACTGTAGCAAAAAAGCAAACATATGAGCAATGGTGGCACTGAGAAGCATCAGATGTCAGTGCTGGCATCAATAAGATTAAACTGTCAATGAGAAGAAGAGAAGAAGTGGCATAAGAGAAGAAGGAAAAGTAGAAAAGTGAATAAGATAGGAAAGAGCATGTGAAAAGCCGACATTATTTGTCAGGTATGATAACAATTATTCTGGCAGAACTTTTCTAAATAAACACATACTAAAAGTTTTTGATTAAATTGCACCTAGGATTGACAAGTTTTTATGTAATTTCAAAGCCCTTCTAGAACAGCCGTAGATATATAAAGTGAAAGTATATATACACAGTTTCCACCACTCTCTTTCAAAAGGCAGCTTCATATAGGACTAGTCTTGATATAAGTGATATTTCTTTCCCCTTCTCTGGCAAGGTCTAGTAAATATTAACACTCTCAATGCAAACTCAGTTTCTAAAGTGATAGAAGTATTCACGCTTGGAATAAAAATTTGAATTACAGCTGGGTGCATTCAGTATGCCAGCTGGTGAATAAAGAATAACAGCTGCTGGTGTCCACCAACTGTGAAGCTCATGTAGACAATGTAATGTTCAGAACGCAAAATGAACAAGTTGCATGCTGGCATGGAGTCTGTTACAATAAAAGTGCCCAAAGCCTTGTAAAACTGTAGAAATGGAGCTCAATTGTACAGTTTCACTGTCTTTTATAAGCAATGCAGACAATTAAAGTTCTTGCTACATTAACTACGGCAGCTAGCATAGACCTTTTCTTGCACCATGCGCTGGAAACGAATGTGATCTTCCACTGTAGGGTTTAAATCTGATTTCTGCTAATATAGAAAAAAAGGATATGCAGAATCCTGGTAAGCCATTAAACCACTCTTCAATATGCACGTCTTAGCCTGAGCAAGAGAAGCACTAATTCATGCTGACACTTTTAGAGTTCTTTCTTATTTCAGAACACTTTAAAAGAGAACTGGGATCTATAGTTTGAAAACACAAGTACACTTTAAGAGAGCAGATACTCTGTTCTCCAGCATAAGTTTATGGATTGGGAATCAAAAGTCTGGGAAGCCTGTTTCCAAATTACTCCCTGGCCAGCTCTGTACTTGGGTAATTTCCATCTCACAGTTACAAGAAAGGAGCATTAACTCCTCCACACTTTTGTTGTGCTCATTACAAAGGAGTCCTGGGTCCACAGCAGTACCAGGAATGTCCTGCAAGTTTAGATCTTCTATGATTTAGATCTTCTTGCTTCACAGACACTTTTAACACAGAGATATGTCTTCTTCAGGTAAAAGTTCACTTCGGTCTCTTTTATCCCTGTTATCTGCTAGTGTTAACACAATCTTCGAAGTACATAAACCCTGACCACTCTCCTGAAAGTGGGAGACTGCAAGCCCATCAATCTGTGCAGAAGGCTCAATGACATTTCAGAGGATTACAATTAATTGCAATAATAAATTATTTGCATAGGGCAGCTCCTCACTTACACCTTATTTACTAATGATGGGCATTTTTTCTTAGCATTTCTTTCGCCTCTCCTCTGGTTCTGGGACCCCTGGATAAACTTTTCCTTGCAGGTCTCTACAGGCTGAACATTTTTGAGCAGGTGGTTGTCTTTCCACTCTCCTATTTCCAGAATACAGTCTCTTTGCTCCTCAGAAGGCCATTTATTAAGCTACTTCAGGTATTTTTTATTTCTAATGCAGTAGTTGCCTGCCAGAGAGAAATATGGATGATATGTGCAAAAGCTGAGATTTTTCTCTCTGTGTACGTAAGATGTATTTCCAACAGACACCTCCTCCAGAGGTAGACTTTGAAAGCTTCTCCCACACTGGACACTTTCACTCATTAAAAAGGTGTGCCCCATTTTAAGTACCACGGATGTCCCCAACCAGAGACTTCTTGGGGGCTCACGTGGCCCTCATGACTGCCACATCTGAATTTCCAGCATTTCTCCCGGATTTGTCCCTGCAGGAGGATTCCAGGCCTATTTGACAGACATACAAAGGGAGGTGCAGAAAGGCTAATAGTGGGATCGAGTTCACCTCCCTTCACCTACCCCCAAAATCATGCACCTAATCAGAGTTACTCATCTAGGCTCTCTTCAGGCAATGAAGAAAGACAGGTACCTCCAAAGCATGATTCATTCCTCCTTTCTTGGACAACTATCCTAAAATATGTTGAATCATACTTTGAAGATGCCTGCCTGTCTACCTGAATGATAGAAGACACTTAAATAACTAGCTTAGTTGAGATACCTATCTGCAGAATGTCTTTAGCTAAGAACTGGGCTCCTGTTTTGAGTAACACCCCCAGGCTCAAATGGAGAGTCTGGGGCAGAGTCAGGAATCAGATGCTTTCTCCCGCCTCCCAGAAAACTGTTCAAATAAAGGGTCCTTCTTCTCCATAGAGACATCCTTTAAAGCAGAAAAATGTTAAAAGCTTTCTCCTCGTGCCTCTGATATCTCATCTCTGATACCATCGCTGTCGCATTCAAATCATTTTGAAATCCAAAAGCTACCGTTAAAGCACACATGTAGATTTTTCCCCTCTGACTTTTTTTCTTTCTCTAAAACAGCAGCAACAACAAATACCCACAAGAATGAAAATTTAGGAAGAAAAGGCTCAAGGCTAAGGCATGGTTTGTATCTAATTTGAATTCAAATAATATTTTCATTATTTTTAAATTCAATTTTGGCTATCAAATGTATAAAATTGCATGTGAAAATAGTACACAAAGCTTAACTATATCATAGGACACCAGGCAGTATCACAGACACTGCTAATTTTCAGGCATGTTGTTGTCTCATCAGTGTAACAGTATAATACCTTCTTTGTGTCCACAGCCTGACTAAGTGGATGGAGAAATGTCTTTTATATAGCTCACAAATTTATACAAATATGCCCGTATCTGAAGTTCAGTGAGCAGATTTGACCTTCAGAGGGGACACTGGGACTCCTCAGTTATAAAGTGCCCTGGAGAAGGTAAGTGTAACCAATAATTTTCCAGAAATACTGATTAACTGACCATAATGTTCTTATATCTCATAAGTCTTTCCCTAGCAAAAGGTAACAGACACTTTCAGGACTCTCTGTATCTTAGCGTCAAAATCTAGTGCAAGTATCTCAGAGGGCTTTTTATAACATCTCTCTTCTCTTCTGTTGAACCTCCTGTTGCAGGTAGAGGCTGAGCCGACCACCGACCCACAGCAGACGCTCCTTATTACCTCTTTCCCCCACAACCAGAAGAGATAGGGGACAATAAAGGCAGAAAGAGACTTCTGGATTGGAAAGTAAAACTAAAACTACTTTAATAATAATAACATTGTTGAATGAAACATATATAAATATATACAGGACCCAAATACTGAACACAACCCCCCATTTTTATGATAACTATGTCACCACAGTAGCTGCAGCAAAATGTCTCGTTCCAGGACCTCCCGGTACCAGCTCCTAGCCGAGCACACCTTCCCCAGGCAGCCACCCGCTCAGCTCCCAGCTCCCAGTCCGACTCCAAGCAGCTACACATGCTCAGCTACCTCCTCAAGCCCCAAACCTCCAGAGTTCCGTTTCCCCCTGGGGGCAGGGTCAGAACTTAAGATTCAGGAATTTCAGGTCTTAAAGGAGAGGTTTAGCAGGTAGCTCTGGCAAGGGGGGGTACTGACACTAAATATGATGTATATGGGATGGGATACTTTTTTAGAAAATAAAATCACTGAACAGGATTAATTCTGTTCTAACCCAAACCAGGATACCTTCTTGGCTCATTCCCATTATATTCTCAACAATGTTATTGATAGGAGTAAGGGGCCAGGACATGATCTAAATGTGGCGACTGTTTCTTCTCCTTTTTTCAGTGCTTTCACACAGGTCTATCTTATTATTTCTCAGAGAACACAAGTAAGAGGGGGGGTAATAATGAATTGCAGCAGGTTTCTTTACAAATCTTGAAAGGAATTTGACTCTGCAAATGAAAGGTATCATTTTCACCCACAGGCTATCAAGGTCTTTTGAGAGTAGTAAAGATGTTAGAACCTCTTCAAAAAGTCCTTAAATATATTGTATTTGAAGTACTAGGTAATTTAATTTACTGGGTCATTAATGGGTTTCACAACATCATATCAGCAATAATGAGCAGTTATGGAGCTGAATAGGGAAGTCTACATTTTTCCCAAGACTTGCATTTTAGATCTGTTGTTTGTTTGTTAAATACGGCATAACTACAGGGCTCTGAAATGTACACAACATTTAAAATGCAGCCAGAAAGGTGAAAAATGTGCAAGTGTTTCTTCTTTTATTAATTTTTTTTCCCAATAATGGAGGTCAAATCCTTATTCCGGGCTACCCTTTCAAACTCCAAATATGTATCATCCCACACAGAGAAAATTTGGAGGTTTTGTTCTTCTAGCTCACTGTTGACTTATTTTTCTGTTGTCACAGATATTTCAACTATTGTGTGTGCAGGCTTTTGTGCAACACACACTGCCTCCACTGACAACGTGTACACATAGTTTCTGCTTGCCTCAGAAACTTTTTTTTAAAAAGTTAAAAATTACCTCAGAATTTTTCACAGAATTCATGCATGTATATATAAAGCTCTGGTGATGGAGGTCACGACATATGGTGGTGCTTAGAAGAGGACACAAGCTGTTTTTCTTGTAGTGACTAATGTGCATGCTATTTTTTCACCTAGTTGTCAAACGAATACATAATACTGTATTAGGTCAGTGTGGCAAGGTTTTGCTAGAAGGAGGGCTACAGAGGTGGCTTCTGTGAAAAGCCGCCAGAAGCTTCCTCTATATCTGATATCTTGGAGCCAATGTTAGCTGGCTCCAAGATGGACCAACTGAAGATAGACCAATGGCCAAGGCTGAGCCCAATATTGACAGTGGTATTACCTCTGTGATAACATATTTAAGAAGGAGGGAAAAAGCTGCAGTTGCAGCCAGAGAGAGGAGTGAGAATATGTTAGAGGAACAACTCTGCCGACACCAAAGTAAGTGAAGAAGGAGGAGAAGGACCTGCTCCATGTGCCAGACCAGAGATTCCCCTGCAGCCCATGGCAAATACCATGGTGAAGCAGACTATTTCCTTGCAGCCCATGGAAGTTAACAGTGGAGGAAATATCCACGTGCAGCCCATCGAGGATCCCATGCCAGAGCAGGTGGATGCCCAAAGGAGGCTGTGACTCACTGGGAAGCCTATGCTAAAACCATCTCCTAGAAGGACCTGCAAGCCCGTAGACAGAGGAAGCCCAAACTGGAGCAGGCTTGCTTACAGGGCTTGTGATGCCGTCAGGGACCCATGCTGGGGCAGACTGTTCCTGAATGACTACACCCTGTTGCAGACACCCACACTTGAGAAATTCATGGAGAACTTCAGCCCATGGGAAGGGCTCACATTGGAGCTGTTCATGGAGGACTGTCTTGCCCTGGGTGGGACCCTGGAGTGGAGCAGCAAAAGAGTATGAAGAGTCCTTCCACGGAGGAGGAAGAAGCAACAGAAACAGTATGTGATGAACTGACCAAAACCCCCATTCCTCATGTCCCTGTGCTGCTGTTGGGGAGGAGGTAGAGCAATCGGAAGTAAAGTTAAACCCAGGAAGAAGGGAGGGGTGAGAGTAGGTGCTTTAAGATTTAGTTTTTATTTTTATTACCCTACCACGTTTAATTGGTAATAAAATTAATATAATTTCCTCAAGTTAAGTTTGTTTTGCCTGTGACAGTAACTGGTGAGTGATTGCCCTGTCCTTAACCCACAAGCCTTTCATTATATTTTCACTTCCCTGTCCAGCTAAGGAGAAAAGGGATAGAGGGTACCTGACATTCAGCCAGAGTCAATCCACCACAAGTACTTTCATTGTAAATTTATAGCAGCGCACTGGAAAATTAAATGCTCTTTTCAGGCATGGGCAGCTCACCAGGGCTTCTAACATGTGGAGCAGGTTACTCAATGGAGACCTGTCTTTGGAGGTCTCTCAATCAGGTCTTTACCCAGCCACTTCTAGCTCTAGTCCCTTGCTCCTAGTTCCTACCCCACCACATTAGGGTGGTCAGCCACCAGGTTCCAAAATGACAAGCAGATGCCCAAGACCCCTCCCACCACTCAGGGCTTGCAGACTTTACCTGGACAATCTTATGAGAAACAGAAGCAAAAAAAAAAAAAAAAAGGGCATAAGCCTCTCTTATACTGGCACAAACTGCAGCCAACAAACTGGTGGTCTGACCAAACATTTGTGTCCAGGTCTCACACTATCAGTCACAGCATTTTCCCTTTTGTATGCTTGGGATTTTGGTTTCACCTTTAGAAAAACTTCTCTCACCTAGAGCCAGGGTGCTGTATCCTCCATTAGTAAAGTTCACAATGACTTGGCTTTGTTCCCACCTGGAAAATGTTCTCTGCACTAGCAATCCACTGGCCAAATTTTTCCCTGGGCAGTCTGAAACCTGCCAGACAGAAATGAGATCTGTAAAACTGAGCTGACAGCACGAGGTCTATATAGACTTTTCCAGGCCATCTGCCAGGCCCTAGAGGCCTAGTTTTAGAAAGACAAATTGAAACCACAACTAGCCAGCTAGGCCCTCTGCAAACTCCTTTAAAGTGACAAAACTCTGCCTTTGCCAGACCTGGTAGTGAAATAATTGCCAAGGACACTAAAAAAATGTAACAGCAGTAGTCAGGGAAATGTTGATAAAAGCAAAACTGAGACACCCCATAGACATTTATCCTCCTAAGTGAGGCTGCCCAGAAGGACAGTGGTGGCAGGTTCTGGAATTTCCCTCCCTTTGTTCATTAGGTTATCTATTGGTTATTAAAAAGGAAGAAAACAGGCTCCCAGGATCCAGCAGCAATGCAGTCGTATGCCTGGGGGATAGTGCAAGAAAAAAACTAACCCAGGAGCCACTCTCCTCCAGAGTCTCTCTGGATGTGATCCTGCAGACTGCTCCTTCCCCCCCCAGGTCACCCTCCTCTTAGTGTTGCCCACCACGGCTGCTGCTTCTCACACCTTGTGGAATATCCAGGGGTCCAGATTACCTAGGGACTGATTTTCAAAAGCCAGGACTTTTAAAGGGCTGTATATTATTCCCAGGTGTGTTTGTATGCATAGAAATCCATGTAGGATGCAAGTCTAACATTTTGAGGCACACATCCTAAATACCAATGGTCGGTGACAAAATATTTGGGCCTAAGTGGGTAACGTGTCCATTCAAGAGTGAGGAAGACACTGGCATTTCTTGAAGTTAGTCAACATTCTTATTTTTTTTCTTTAGATTGAATATATGCATAGGAATTACAAGGGCCAGAAAGAGGGGCTTTAGGTGGTGGCACTCTTCTGTTGTTAATGTGCTACATTTCTTTTAAATGTACTGTGGAATAAAGGGTAAATACAAATACTTTGTGTGCTCAAGTTTTAGCAGATATCAAACTGAAAAGTGCACACGATCTGGTGTTTACAAAAATAAACTATGCTTATGAGATACACAAATGAATATAGAGTCCAGCTTTCTGAAGACTTAATCCATTTATTTATAGCTGACTCGTTTAGGACTGAAATATTGGAACATGTTCACATATTCTTGTTTCTCCTGCCTCAGCTTATGGTTGTTTTTTTGCCAGCAACCAAAAGAAAGAGAACCTTTTTTAACCACAGCACTTGCCTCGTTCCAAAGCATAAAAAATAAATAAAGTTTACTAAGCGCAGTCCACAAATCAAGAGGACAATCTTTTCCATCCAGCAGTCTTTCATCCTGGAAAACTAAACAATAACATTCACTCTCTCTTATACAAAACTCCAGTGCACTGTAGAAATCTTTCAGTACAAAGAGGGGAAGGAAACAGAAAAGCAAACAGTCATGGCATCTTAAGGGAGAGAACAAGACTTTGATTTGTCAGCATTCATTGCAGCAGCCCAGTTTGGAACAAAAAGGCTTGGGTGTAGCAGAATAAAATAACACATAACCCCTGAACAGCTTCCTTACCTTAACCACAGTTTCTCCAATACATAGTTTTATATTCTTGAACTCTTGCCTTGTTCCCTTGTGCATAAAACAGATGTACACCATTAATGCTTTTTCTGCAGTTAGAAAACAGTTCTCAGTGTTGATTATGATTCTAATCTGTGATATCTGGGCATATGTTGCTGCATATCTTGAAAAATTCCTGGTATGGAAGTAAACTTGGTTTTAAATATGCCCATCTATATAATTTGGTGTAGTACCTGGTATAAATCATCTTGTATATCTAGGTTTGTATTTTGGACAAACTATCCTTCCTTGCTTCTTGACAAAGCTTTGTAGTGTATCAGAAGATGAGGCTGTTTCTCAAGAGTACACTTTGTGCTATGTATAAAACAACATTAGTGACAGGGTGTGCTTTTTTCAGTTGGAACCGACATTTGATACATTAGCCAAACAAGGACTGCAGCCAGATCATAATTGGATATGTATTTTCAACATCCTTAGCCCTTTAGCCAATTGGCTGAAACTCCAGGAGGCTTATGTAGTAGAAATGCAGCTTTATCTTTTTTGCTAATCTGGCTAAAGGGAAACCATCAAAGAAGGAGCCAAAATGAGGGAATGAGGGAAAGAGAAATACCAGACCTCAGGCAGCAAGCTGCAGTTTGAGAAAATTATGGCTCATTAGGCTTTGCAGGCAATAGCAACATGCAGAAAAGGTAACAGAGAATGACTTTGAGATGAAGAATATTTTCAAGCTGTGCATGTCTGTCATAATCAAACATTTAATGGCCTAATGGGAGATTCCATAGGGGAATATTGGCTGAAACCTAGAGAATTTCATTCTGCTTTTGTTTGCTGCTAAAGCATGTTGAAAAAAGGCTGTCATTGTACACATTTGCAAAATCACACCAAGCCTTTTTCTGGTCCATCATTTTGCCAAATATTTGCCATTGCACATTTGGAAGAACAGTTTAGACATGATATCATACAGAGGAGACATTGATTTATTTAGATGTTCAAAATTAAGTAGGTTGAAAATCCCTCTTTTTTCCATGGTTCATCCTCATGAGGACCCTAGTGCACTTTAGTGTGCAAGACTGACCATGACAAAAAGATAGAAGGAGCTGTGCAAATGGTTATTGTAAAAGAGATGGAGTAGCAGAAGTTTTGCAGGAAGATTTGAATCATGGCCAAATTATAAGCCCAGCATTTCTGAAAAGAAATCCTAAGGAAAGACTCCTGCTGAAGTAAGGCATCACATGGATACACCCACATACAGTTCATTGCAAAATAAGAGCTTGTATGATCAGTTAGCAAACTTGTAAGCTATAAGACACTTCAAAAAAAACAGTGCTTTTTCCTGCCTACTTCCAGCTGCTATCAGCTGACGCCTTTGCCATATGCAAGCTGATAGGATCTACAATGGCTTGACACATGAACTTAAGCAATGAATCAAAAGTAGTGAATTGTAAAAGAATAAGCTGTAATGAATGTGGAAGTGGCAACCAGCCATCATGTACTGCTGGACAACAGTATGAATACTGAAAAAGAACATCATCACCCAAAAATTTTCAATGAACTCTTCAGCTATCATAACATGGTAATGCTAAGAAAAGTCTTATCTAGATTTTTTTGCTTTAAACAAAGCAAAAATTACCAAACCCAGGTCAGACAGTGGTCTATATGGTTTAGCATTTTATATCTGACAACAGCCAGTACCAGCTGCTATCTAGAAGCATTAGGAGTTGAGTACAGCCCTAGGTTTTCTTCTTAAGTGGTTAGAGTTAATACAAATGTCAGAGAGATATGTCTAAGCACTTAGAAAATTTTGAAGCCAGAAAGACATCCATCTCGTAAGCCACAGCACAAACGAGGTACTTTAAGATATTTTAGCAAACCACTGGAAGAATCAGAGTCAAGACAGATGAGCTTTACCTCCCATCTATTGCTGATGAAATTGAGTCACATGATGGCTATCATGAGTGACATGAAGTGCAAGAATTTATCATACTATCGTACTATTGTCAGAGCTGGAAGGGGCCCAGTAGGATCATTGACTCCAGCTCTTAAACCCATGGAGGACACCCTAAGACTCACACCATGGACCTGAGAGCATTTTCTAGATCTTTCTTAAAGTCCATCAGGCATGGTACTGAGACAACTTCCCTGGGGAGGCTGTTCCAGATCCCAACCACCCTCCGAGTAAAGAACATCTTCCTAATCTCCAGCCTGAAGCTCCCTTGACTCAACTTCATCCCATAATTTGCTCTTCTCTGGTGTTTTTCCCGTGTCTGAACTCCACATGGAGTAATTGGCAAGGTCTGCCTGAAGGTTTCTCACAGCATCACAGGGAGTGGAGCACCTGGTTTCCTCCAAGCCACAGTTCTGGAATGAGACATGACAGGCCTCAGGGTTTTACCCCTCAAGGAAATCCATCTGTCAATGGCCCTTTTGTCGCTATCTGAAATGTTCTGCTTCCTGAGATATACTTGATGTATATTTTTAAACAAGAACAAACTTATATCTAACAACAAAGTCCCCTGCAAAGACTCATGGCTTTTCCCCTAATATAGTGCTTTCTTAGTTCTGGGCTCCTCAGCATAAAAAAGATGTGGACCTGTTGGAGTGAGTACAGAGGAGGGCCACAAAGATGATTAGAAGACTGGAGAACCTCCCCTATGAGGACAGGCTGAAGGAATTGGGGTTGTTCAGCATGGAAAAGAGAAGGCTTAGAGGCGACCTTATAGCGACCTGTCAGTACCTAAAGGGGAAATATAGGATAGAAGGAGAGAGACTTTCTAGGTAGTCAAATTGTGATAAGACAAGGGGAATGGTTATAAGCTAAAGGAGGGGAAATTTAGATTAGAGATTAAGAGGAATTTCTTTACCAGGAGGGTGGTTAGGCACTGGATCAGTTTGCCCAGAGAGGTTGTGGATCCCCCATCCCTGGCAGTGTTTAAGGCCATGCTGGATGTGGCCCTGGGTGACCTGGTCTAGTGATTGGCCCATGGCGGGGGGGGTGGAACTAGATGATCTTTAAGGTCCCTTCCAACCTGTCCGTACTTCTCAGCTGCANACCTGTCCGTACTTCTCAGCTGCATACAACAACCAGACAATATTTGTAGTCTTTTATGAGTCTCAGAAGATGAAGTGATGAGAAGGGATAATAAAGTCTAAAATCATTTGCTCTGCAATTCATATTCTTCTACTTAGTTTTATTCATGTTCACAAGTAACTGAAACTAGCCCTTAGCTTTAACCACATGGGGTCTTTAAAAGGTAAGGATAAAAGTTGTGTAGAATTGTCTGTTTACAAAGTATAGTTCTTCTGGTTTTTTCAGCAGTTCTCCTAACCTATCTTTACATGGTGCCTAATTTTACAATAAATACTAACATTAATTAAGCATATCTATTGAAAATCATTCTCTTAAAGAGTACAGATGCCTGACTAAATATCATGTCTAGTAAAATACCTGTACAACAAAGAGGTTTTTTGTTTGCACCATGGCCATAAGAAACCAGCACTGGCTAAAGCCACAGAGATCATAGGATTCAAAGCTGTACTTCTTACAGATTTTCCAGGCTAAAACTCAGTGATTCAGAGGTTGTCCAAATTGGCCACTGTGACATGGACATATGGTGTGACTTTGGTGTTTTCCTATGCATAGGCAGGGGTTGGACTTGATGATCCTTGTGGGTCCCTTCCAACTTGGGATATTTTATGACTCTGTGATTTTTTAACTGATTATTTTGCTAATAATCTTCAAGAACAATTTGACTTTTCTGCCCACTGCAGATGTTTTTTTTTCCTGTTGATCAGTTGCCTTTCCTTTTTATGCATAATATCTAGTGAAGATATTAAAGAGAGAAGGATAGATGATAGGTAGCGAATCCAAACCACATGCTTCTGATGAGAAGTCTCAAGCGGCTAATCCGTCTTGCTGAAGTACATGCAGCTTCTGAGATATGCAAAAATTATTCATGATCGCTTTGTTACTGGGCTGTATTTAATGCAGATCGACATAACAAGAGTTAAGGAAGTCAGTGTAAGGGCTAGAATTTCTCTAGCAAGCCAAAGAAATAAGGGCAGTAAATCATCATCTCCAAGAAGAATATAGTGTACTGAGGAATTAATTTACTTAAAGTCCACAAGGTACAGTGTTGGTGTGCCCCACAAACACAGCCTGGATGTAAACCCCTTGTATGTCTGTTTCATTCCATGAAAAAATTCAAAATTTATGTCCCTCCCAAAAAACCACAAAACCCCAAAGAACTCCATTTCTGAGCCTGTGAAATAGGTGTGTTGTGAATAACCACAGAAGAAAGGGCCTGCAAATGCATGACGATGTTTGCTGCCACGCTGGATCATTGTGGAGTTGCACCATAAGATAGGGGTATGTACGTTGCAGTAACTGCAAGTGTATGAAATACAAGCATGAATTTTGCTAACTGAACTTTGGAACTATGTGGTGGATGATTTATTACCACTTATTTAAATACAAATCAAACAACTAAGCCATGGTGCCTTTCTCTGTTCAGCCAGGCCCAAGATGATATCTTCAAATAACTGGGAGGTGGGAAGGGGATTGTTGAATGAATTTCACCTTTTCAAAAATTATCTGCCTACCTTCAGTCTTTTGTAGATCCCATTACTCACAGAGCTGGAAAATTCCCAATATGAGGAAGAGTTTATATTATTATCTTTGGTTTTTTCTTCAAAGCAACCGTTTTTAGTCAGATGAACTTCTGTTCACTATACCTGAAGTTTGCAAAAATCTCATTCGATGTAAAAGATCTTTGTTCAAAAAAGAATATAGGAAGCAAAATTAAAATCTCTAGGAACAGCCCTCGGGATTTAATCCTTAGCCATTAGTGCAAGTCTGGCCCAAGGAAAGACTGCAAGCTGTCTAACTGGATACGGTAAAACAGCAACAGGATATAGGTCCACACTGCTGGCTGCTAGTATAGCCTAGGGAAATGTGGGGAGGAAAGTGACAGCACATCAGCTTGCAGAGACGCATCAGAATGTGTCAGGTTTTTTGCCTTGAAGGTGTTTGGTATGTCAAACAACCTGGTTTTATTCCTTAAAATGATTGCATGCTGGATTGCAAAACACTATGAGCTGGCTGCATGCCAGGTGCATGGGAAGACAGTTATCTACAGGCTGCTTGTTATCACCTGAACCCTATGGGCCAGATGATGCTAGTAAGACCAATGCTTTAGCTATGTTGAGGAGTTGGGAAGTCTCAGAACCATCCTGCAACACAAGACCCAGAGAAGGCTCTGTGGTGCAGTCTGCACATATGCAGCAAGCTGGCCCTGAAGGCTGTGGCCCTCATGCTCACATGTCTGACGATGGCAGGGTAAGAACAGACAGCCAGGGAAACTCCAGGAAAAGGGACCTTTGCTTTTTTACTGGTGTAAAGCCAGGTCACCAGTGTTGTCTTGGGTGCTGTTCAGATTTGGCTGAGGTCTCAGACTTGGGGCTCTAACAAAGCTGTGTAAAAAAAAGGAGAGTAGGGGAGAGTGAAGGGAAAAGTCAGAGGAGTATGGAGATGTTTATCATGTGTATCCTGGGGCCCTTGATATTCACAGCTCCTTTTTCATGCTGAGATGGGCAGGAACAAGCCAGTGGAGTGAGGGTCAATGCCCCTTTCATGCCCTTCGGTTGGCTTCAGGGACGGTGCTCCTGTCTGTCATGTACATGTGGTCTGAAAGCATCTGGCTGAATGGACTGACACTGTAGCCTTTCTGAAGCACCTTGCCAAGGACCTCAGCAGACGCAGGTATACAAAGTCCCATCTAGCTCTCTGAGAAACATAATGGGAGAGCACTCCCAATATCAGCACCTCTGGTGCCTGTCACATACTTAAATTAAAGCATATTCTCTCTTGCTTTGCTGGTTTACAACCAGTTTACTCTGCTCCAAACCCATAAAGTGGAGGAAAGGGTGGTGCTTGGACTGGTTCGCAAAGGGATAGCTGCAGGACTTGGAGGGAGGCTATCCGAGAAAATACTGCCTAGTCCCCCAAACCATATGTAGCAGACCTAGACCAGAGTCCTGATGAAAGTGGTGCAGGTCCAGGCTCAAGTGCTGACTGCCAAGTTTACAATCTAATTAAGAAGTAAAGAGAGGCTGTGCAGAAACATCGCACTCACTTCTAAGTACCTGGGAGCAAGACTTCATTAGCTTGTCAGTTGAAATCTCCATGAAGCAAGAACACCTGCCAATAGCTGTCCTGCTAGCACAGCACATGCTAAGGTTAGTGTAAGTGCCCCAAAAGGAGTATTAGTACAGTAACTGGAAAAGTGGTATTCTAGCCCATGGCATGATTTGCAGACCTATGCGCATGGCATGATGGTGAGGTCTACAGAGCACTATGTCCAAACCGTTCCTTTCTGTTCTACCCCCACCTGCCACACTGGTGCAGCCATCACATGACTTCTCCTTCAACATGTTGTGTTACATGGTATCCTGTATGCTGAAACAAAATGTAGGCTATTTCAAGATGAAAGTATAATTGTTCTCAACAGCAGAATAACTGTAATTGCTGCCTCCAGAAGCAACCCATCTCTATGTGAGGTTTATGCCAGAGACTCGGGAAATCATACATCTGGTTTGCTTTATCTCCCTTTGCTGGTCCCAGTGAGGACTGGGCTGCAAATTTACTCTCTAGCGCAGCATGAAGGACAATTTACTCCCCAGGACAAACTAGGGAGTGGATTATAACGCAGCTACTGTCTAAATTACATTTTTTTGCAGCTTTATGCCTGGCTCAGTCTCCTGCTGGTGCAGACTGGCTCTGGGAGCTGGAAGAGACACCAGCACATTGTACAGGAGCCACAAATTGCAATCCTTCCCTAAGACCCATTCCCACAGCCCCTATCCAGCATGGGTCACCAGGAGAATCCCTGGAGCAGTGGAGACCTTCACCATGGATGTGGAGAGGTGGGAGTTCAGTGCAGTGGAAGCAAAGCAGATATTTTACATTTACTAGAGGGAAGGTTGTTACAGAATAGGCTCTATCTCCAAAACTTCATTTGCAATTAGTGTTCATTGCTGGCAACAGTCTGGGGCACAGCCAGCAGCTGCTGTCTGAGGGAAGGGACACAGTGCTGACCAGCACACTGTGTCACCACCAGTGACTGAGCAGCCAGGCGTTGCTGCTGGAGGCAGTCACTCCTCCTCCTCACAGGGTAAGTGGCCAGAAGATAGATGGCATCAGGACAGGATGTTGGAGGTCTCCTTCTTTCGCACAGTGTCCTGCAGAAATAGGCTAAGCACCCTGGTTAGTAATAGAATGTAATGCTGCAATAGCTAGGCCCTGTTCTGGATAGATGAGTATCATTGTTGATCTAGTTCTCCATTTCCGCAACAGAAAATAATTTTTTGATGAAACATGAGTATGAAAGAGGGGAATGCTTTCACTAAAATGAACAGTTCATGGAAAGTAGCAAGGGCTGGAAACTCAAATGGTTCTCTTTAAAGACAGCAACTCTGCAGTGAAAAATTTTAATGAACACTGATTTTTAGCATAACCTTGCTACAAACACAGGTTCCCATACACTTCTGAGAGCCAGCTGATTTCTACCCTAATGAGCAAGCTGAAACACAGCCTTGCATACACTGCCAAAGGCAGAGTTGGAATATTCCAACACAATAAAAATTCTCCATTGCCCTCAAGCCTCCATCTAATATTGTATCCAAAGTCAAACTGAATTATTTCTGAAAGGGTAATTACTTCCTGATTACTTTTTACCAACCTTTAGGCTCCCAGGCTCCAGGCAGAAGTTGAACTGTCAGATGTCAAAAGGGAGAGAGAGAGAAAGAGAATGCACATACAGCAACTTCAACCCAGCTGGAAGAAAGGAGCAAAAGAAATCTTTTATTGTAGGAGTTCCAGACTGCTTTCCAAAGGCTGTGTTTCTTCTGATGAATTTTTGATAAACCTCCAAACCCTGACAGGATGCTGACCTGCCCTTGTTGCATGATTTGGGAGAAGAGGGGAGAGGTTGGCCCCAGCAGCGTATCACAGAGTTCAAAGCACATGAAGGGTGGGCCATCTCCACTAAGTCACTCATTGGCCCCTTGTAGAGGTGAGCTAAGAAGGGATTTGGTCTTTCCCTCCCACTCCAACCCCAAGCTAGTGCAGGCTGAGAAGTCAGCAACCCCAGAAAGTACCACTCACCACCAGAGAGTTGCCTGGTGCTGGTGTTGGTGGTGGTGCAACACAGAGGGAATTGAGATGCGCTCCCCTTACCAGGAGTGACCCATCAGCCCTTAGTCAGATTAGGTAGCACATTTTCAAACTCCTCCTTTCCAAGCCTCACTCCTTACAGTGATCACTTCAGGAGAAAGGACTTGAATTCTTCCCTGTTGGGCTCTCTCTTGCCTGGGCATGGCAGCAACTTTGCATTCTGCCCAGCCAATTTTCCACATCAGCCAGCACAGCACAGAAACCACCCTCATGCAGACTTTCTCACTGAGGAAGAATAATAGTTCATGCATGTTAGGGATTTTGTGTATCACCTTCCCAATGATACACAAAATTCCAGGCCTTGTATTACCTTCCTTACCTTTTATCTTCTTTCCAAGCCAGGGACTTGATCACTCTCTCTACACAGAAGCCACTTGCTATTCCTAAATCTTCCTCATTATACTTTTTTTAACCTTTTCCTTTCTGAGCAGGGGTAATGGGTAGTGGACACCATATTCCTGGAATAAGTGTGTTTCTGTTTTCTATGGCAGTGTTTGATGTACTCTTTTTCGCTTGTGAGTCATTTTAACAGACACTTACATCCAAATTTTATAATGGAGTTGGTGCAAGTGAAGAATTGTCTTCTGTGATTCCAGTCTTCCTGGATTTCTTCTTAAAATACATTTGCTTATTTAGAGTCTGTCCATATGTATGTAAGGCTAGGGTTGTTTTTCCTAACATGCATAATGCAAAAGGTTCTTTTTAACATTACTTTTCACCATGGCAGTTTATCATCCAGTCATTCATTGTTAGTGAGCAGTGAGAAAGTAATTCTTCCTCTGAGAAGGTAATGGAATTATGCATGGTTTTTCCTTTGTGGAGCAAATATCACCAGTGCTGCAGCCCTTGACCACATATCTTGCTTACAGCTGCTGTATTTGAGCGAACAATGCTGCAAGGAACATGAGGCCTAATTCATTCTTAAGAAAGCCTTTATTCCTGTAAGTGTTTTAAATGGTGGCTTCCTTCCTTCATTTCTTTTTGATTCAGCAGATTCTAAGAAGCATCAGGACTAGTTTGGGTAACATTTAATACAAAGGCACCATGCACTGGTTGAGTTGGACTTGAGTTGGACTTCAACCACAAGGGTACCATGTATTTTCTATTCCCCAGTGTATCAAAGCCTAGTGGCACAATGTAAAGTCTCTGTCTGTGTGTGTATGTGTAAGAAACAAAAATCAGAAGAGGGGAAACAGCACAAACTGGTGTAATATGTGAGACCTAAGATTTCCGTCTCATACATCAGCCCTCTGATTGCAAAGAGGCTTTGAGAAGCGACCACAAAAATTATATTGTCATAAAACGTGGAGAACAATTAGGGTTGATTGAGGGAAAGCAAGGTTCTTGTGGTGACTAAAATGTGTGCTAGAATTAAGGGGGACAAAAGGGAGTTGCAATAGGCTTTTAGATCAAGAGTAAGGTCAATGGGCTTCTTAAGAATGCCAAAAAAAAAAGTCAAGGAGAAAGCTCAAACAAGATCTGTGTTGTGCTCTGGACCAAACAGTCCAATTCCATAGAAACATTCTAATTTGTATTTTAATCCAGGTTCCTCATATCTGAGTGAGGAGTTGCAGGCAACTCAGACTGCTCATGGGTCTAGAATGGCAATAGCATGTGAGTAACAGGAATAATTATTACTAACTCTGGAACACACAAAACCTACAAGAAACATGTGTAGCTCAATGTGGTTTGATGTTTATCAGTAAACCTCAACAGTTTCATTTGCCCTGAATAGGGAGTGTATGGGCAAGAAGGAATTCAACTAGTACAAAATCATAGGAAATAAAAAAGTGTAGTTTGACCTGAAAACAACAATCCTCCTTGGCTTCCAATTAATATATCTGTATTCCAGTGGTATTAAAGCATCATGTTCACATATTTCTTCAGTCACTGATTTTCCTTCTCAGGCTAAACAGCTTTTCTGTTCAAATTGCCTCTCATTTTTCAAATAATTTCAAGATCTATCTTCTCAGAGCAGGTTACTTCTGTAAAAGCAATATGTAAGAAATTTATATTTACCTGGTTTATTGAGTATCTCAACATCCAATTTTAAGTGCATTCTCTCTTTTTTGTAGTAGAGAAGGTCTGTAAGTTTTTTGATGTCACGTGTCTGTTTCTCATACTTGTGATTCATTTCATTTAGAAAGAATTAAACTCTTCTAAATGAACTAGAGGCAGGTATTCACAGGAATTCATACAGAAACAAAGAAAATGTTGAAAACCTTAAACTAATATTTTATTTGGGCCTTTTATTTTTCCCTCACAGAGTATTAAAAAGAATGCACAGTTAACATGGTTCCTTTTCCTTAGGAGGTACACAGACTGACTGTTGTATCAGGTGCTACAGGGGCTTCTGTGGGAAATGCAGTTTCTTTTTTTATCCTTTATACTGTGTCAAGCAGTGAGTGAAATCTGAATAATTTCTTGAGACAAGGCCTGTGAGTTTTTTCCCCCCAATTTTTCACTGAGGTTGGGTGGAGATGCAGATATTGATAGCTCTGGGGAAAAAGCCAGCAGAAGATGAGATGGTGAAGAGGGAGGCTGCAAATTTCACCCCTGGAGCAAGTCAGGCCTGGACCCCAGTGTTTGCAGCAACAGGGGCAGGCTCCACAACCAGGTTCTGATTTCAACCATCTCCATTTTGATGACAAACGGGCAGGATAGAAATAATTTTGACTTAGTGACACCTCTTTGGCCTGTTGCTTAACTCAAGTGCCTTAGATCAGGGAGCTCGTTTTACTAAAACAACCACGTTTTCCTGGCTGCATGTTTCAGATAGCTGACACTGATTTGGGCTTATTTTAATGTGCAGCCGCAGGCTCATGCTCCCTAAATGGCTCCTTTTTGCAGGTTCCTCTGCTCTAGCCTGTGGCTGCTTAAAGAACATTCATTGTTAGAAAATCAGGGAATCGGATTTATTTACTGGGAGTGGCAGAACTAAAGCAGAAGCAGTGGAGGGGGGCAAACATATCTAATATAGTTTATCCTTTTGAATAAGCACTGAAACAACTGCTACCCATCCCCTGCATACTTCACTCCTTGGATCAACAGAGGAGCCCTGCCAAACGTCAGATTATATATTCCACAGCTGAAGTGTTTGCATAACTTTTCAGCAGCTACCATTTAAAGAAAGAAAACCACTGAAAGACCTTTTCTTAATATATTCCCCCAAGTTTGACATGTTCATAGTGTACTGCCAGCAATAATTTTGTACTTGGAAGGCAAAGCTAGTCATATCTCCGCCATGGCCCCTGTGCCAGCCAGCAAGATGGGACTGGCTATCCTCATTTTCACAATCTCAGCATTTGACTGTGGGCAGTGCTGGGAGGTGCCTAGCCCTCTGCACACACAGAGGATCTTGCCTTCCAGCCCGGAAGAGTGTGGATTTGTTAAAATGACAGTCATGTATTATGAGTAATGATATCTCCAAAATGTTCATTTGGCTATTTTGATTTGTTGCCCAGTGACTAAAAAGAAATCAGCTGGTATTTCTCTTTGGAGGAAAGGAAAATGTGACTATATCCAATTTGAGTATTAGCTTTTGTAGCATTCCTATCACTGCCCAGATTTTGTCTTTAATAAGGAGTTGTCCAAGAGGCAAATTTCCTTTTCTGAGCAGAAGGTGCTCAGATAAATCTTCCTATTCTGCAGCTATTGGGCACATACCCCAGTATAGCCTTTCTCTCCCTGAACCCTGAGGAGTTTTGAGCCTTCCTGGGGCTTTTCGCAAGCCATAACCTTCCTTGTGTTGCTCAAATTTTGTCTTGGCCAAATCTGTGCAGCCTACATACCTTCCCCTTGCAGCAGACCAGCGCTTGGGCAGCCTGGGCCACCCTACCACTGACAAGAGCGAGCTGAGTTTTCACAAAGAAGAAGGGCATTTTCTGTTGTTGCTGTAAGCCAAAGATACTGAGTATCATCTCTGAAATGACAGGCTGTATGCCAAATGAGAATTCAGAAACAAAACCCTGTAATTAGATAGCATATTACAATCAGTGAAAAAAAAAATAAAAGGTCCAGGAAGATAATTATCACTCTAAATGGTTTTGATTGCCCTGTTAAAGGGCAAAGTAAGACCTTTGATGTTCTTCCATAGCTGAGACATACCAAGACCATGTGTACTGACTTACATTTGAAGACTGTAAGATTTTTTTCCTTCCCCATTTCTCTTCTTTTCCATAAGATAAAGCAAGGTTTGCTCTGAAGCTAGGGCAATCAAGCTGTTTTGCCTAGAAAATTTCTTGGAAAATTTCCCTTTTTCAGACTGCTAGCCACCTCCTATTTTCAGGGGAAAACATATCCTTATGACATAACTTAGACATAGTGAATAATGAGGTGGCATACACCAGAGTGGGATAAAATGTTTAGGAAGAAGCGAAATTATATACTTTTTTAGCATCTGTTAAACTTGTGGGATGTTTCTCTACGCACCACTGAGGAGCTATGGTATTTCACCCCATCAGTACCAGGGTTTTCACCCACAATATTTTCTGGTAGTGAATTTATTTATTTATGTACACCCATTGTAAAATTCTTGATTCCTAAGAAATGAAACTCTGTCATATAAACTGGGGATATTATTTATACCTGCTGACACTGAATGTGAACCTCCTGCTTGGAGCAGGATGTTAGGAAAAATGACCTCCAGGTTTCTCCTATAACTGAAATTTTCCTACAGTTTTCATTAGCTCAGAAACCCATTCTGGGACTGCTGTTACTGTCAGTATCTTCAAATAAGCTATTGCGTATTGCCACATTTTTCTTATCCTGTGTATTCAGGTACAAGAACAGTTCTCTCCTTTTATTTACATATTAATATGAGCAATATGAACGTAGACTACAAGCACACAGTCTTAGAGCAACATGCTTTAATGTTCAAAAGATCCATCACTCCAAATGTGGGATGCTGCTCTGAAGGTAAAAGGCCTTTGGCTCCCTTCAGGTTCACCTATTTCTAACCCATCCACAATATTGACTCTCTTCTGCCTTCCGTACAATAAATTCTAGGTTTGGAGAGTGCTACAAAAGGGTTAGTTGCTATGAAGAGGTGCTAGGTGTGGCTGGGCAAGGAACTAAGTGGCTATGGTCCAAAAGGTTGGTACCCCACTGAATGGTCATCTGAACACAACCACAATTCAGCTTGATCACCTTCTTGCTAATTGGTTTACCAGCATGTCCCATGGCATTTGAGCCTTGCTTTGCTTCAAGCTTCATGGTGGTGTTCCACCAATGAACTGAGGAAAGAAAAAATGCAGGCTTAGGAATTGCAAGAATTAAAAAATTTAATGAGAGCCTTTATTCTTGCAAAACCCTCGGTTCTGACCTTGGTGCAAATCACAACAGAAATTGCTTGGAAACCATAAGTGCTTCTCTCTGCAGAGCAGAGAAGGAGCCATGCTTCAGCAACCCTGGAAAACAGGTATCAGCATCATACATTGTCCTCTTAAGTTAAAATACTGAAGCTGCTGTGGTAATTGAATCAGGCAGCTACTCTAGATGGCTGGGTAGAGACAGGAATTGGAAAGATAAAGTCAGTTCAAAAATCAGTTAGGCTTCCAGGGGGTTTTCCACGGTTCTTGAGACCACTGATGAATGCCTTGGAAGGACACAGAAAGCAATTTTCTTTCCAGGGCAATAGGCTTTGATTTCTGCAAAGTTAGCAAGGGAAAAGAAGTTTAAAATAAGTAAGGAGAGAAGCTTGAAGAATCTAAATCTATATGTAAATTTAAATCTATAAATATAGATTATATACATGTTCTGAACAGAGTTTTACGTGAGTTAACCTATAAGCTTACTGAACCACTCACAGCAGGACTAGAAAAACCTGGGTTCATTGGTCTTCCTTATTTTGTTACACTCAGAGACCTTTAGACCAGATGTCACCACCGTCCTTACAATTGAATGATCTGTCACTACAGCTGTGGTCTTGCTGGAAATGAATGAAAACACAGTGAAATCAGGCAGCTTTTTTTTCTAAGGAGTTCTCTTAGTGACTACTGATAAAAGCAAAAGTTGTTTTGCATTTAAGTACACTTGGAGATACTTAGCTAATATCAGGTATATGGCTTTGGTTTTCTGAAAAAGGCTTATATATATATCTTGCAAACTTGATTTCATTCTAACACTTCTTTCATGTTGCATTTTTCTGATATTTCTTGTGGTACTGCTCATTGTCTTATTCATCTGCAGGAAGGAAAAGAGGTCCTGCACCTACAAATCTGCCAGTGAATCAGCAAGGTATTAAAAATACTTAACAAACAAATGATCTGTTTTCCAAGCAGAACAATGAAATTGCTGCCATCTAGAGAAGAAACTGCTTTTCAAATCTGGACATCCGGTGGTTTATCTAACCCTTTGTTGTCTGATGAGTAGATGTTGAGGTTGACCTATCAGACAAGGCTGGCAGTTATGAAAGCACAAAGTCTGCTGAGATGTGGCACATTGGCAAGAGCAAACAAGAACTAGAAAGTGAGTAAACGCAGCAGCTTCATCATCCCACACAGTTATGTCCTCCTGGAGTGGAAAGCGAACTGGGGAAGGTGTGCATGAAGTTGCATTGGTTTTTTTGTGCCTCTCAAGGACCACCTGTATGCAAAATGCAAACAGCTCAGATAGCTTCTTTGTGCAACCTCTACATTACTGCGTTGGGGGTGTGGGCAGAAGGACAGGTTTGGAACAGTGTGCCTGTGAGGCCAGGGCCCTTCAGAAGCCTGGGCTTGACACAGGGGCTCCCAAAAGGCAATGGACCAGCAGACTGCTGTGACAGAGGCCAGAGCTGGTGACCCAGACAAAAACCTGCCAGTGTCTAGAGTCTGGAAAATGCATTGGCTTTGAGATACATTTCTGAATATAGTCACATGAAGTAGCTGACCTGGCCTGAGACAAGGAGTCATTAATCTCTGAGAGCACCCATGCCTGGTAATGAGGCTGGGCTGGGCACGACTGTTAGCAACCCATGGCTTCACGTTGCAGCTGCATACAGGCTTCCTCTCTGTTGGGGCCATGCCATGCCAGGCAGGAGTGGCAGCAGCAGGAAGCCACTTGGAAAAGTCAGGAGAGGTCCACCCCTTGCACAGCCCTATTGCTAGGTGGGCAGGCATCCTTGGCACTTTTTTACCTTACTTTGCATCGCTCTCTGCTGTGACACAAAGAAAACCTGCAGGATAGCAAGTGAAGTGCTGGTTCTATTTTCCATTTCTTCTTACACACCCAGTGTGCATCTGTGCATGGGCTGGACCTCTCCCCAGGAGCCTCTGCAGCCTGTTCTATAAAGGAACAATGTGTCCACACTGTGGCTGCTAGACCTGCATAGCCAAAAAAGTGCCAGGTTACTTTTATTTGAAGGGGAGCACAGCTGAGAAAGGGTGCTGCAAACACACACCCTGACCCCAGGCTTTTCTCAAGTCTTCTTGCTCGACTCTTCACGTTTACATGAATTTCTTGTTTTATTTCCAGTGAAACTATCATGCAAGAGGGCACTGAAGGTCTTCACTGACAGCCTACCGTACCATTTGCCCTACCAGCGCATACGGATATCAGTATGAGGTAATCACTCTTTGCTGTTTTAATCAGCCAAATGTGAAACATAGTCCTTCACCTGAGCTTTCTGTATCTTGAAGTGAATAAGCATTTTCTGAACGACCTGAACTCTCTTAGTTCTTACTTTAACCTCGTCTGAAGCTCTATCCTGCTGCCATGTTCTCATTGTCATCTTGAATTTCCATGTTCTGGAGACCATCATCACTCACCACCTGGTCTGATGCAAAGCAGGGATTTTTGTCTCAGCATCACCAGTGAGAGCAGACTGGTGACACTTGCGGCATTTCTCCTTCTTTCCGGCCCAAGGTGCTGCCAGCTCTGCACAGAAAGGTGCTGAGAGGGTCTGACCCACCATGGTGTGTTGGGGATAGGAAGACCTATTTTGGGGGGGAAAGATCATTGCATCTGCCACAGGCATGACAGGTAAAACAGAGTGCTGCATTTGAGTTACAAAGAAAAACATCCCCCGCAACAAATCACAGAGAAGCCCTGGACCATGGAGGGGTAGACCTCTCTTGTCCCGGACAGCTGAGACTGGTACAGCTTTGGTGCTCAACACACCACAGCTGACCTTTCAATCACATGTGGCTGGTATTTCCCCAGGATTGTGTCTATAATCACATCACAAGTGATGAGGCCACCCAGGCCTGCCCTTGTGAGGCCCCACCTGGAGTACTGCGTCCAGTTCTGGGCTCCTCAGCATAAAAAAGATGTGGACCTGTTGGAGCGAGTCCAGAGGAGGGCCACAAAGATGATTAGAGGACTGGAGGACCTCCCCTACAAGGAAAGGCTGAAACAGTTGGGGTTGTTCAGCCTTAAAAAGAGAAGGCTTCGAGGGGATCTCATAGCTGCCTTCCAGTACCTAAAGGGGGATTATAGGATAGAAGGGGAGAGACTTTTTAGGTTCTCAACTGTGACAAGACAAGGGGAAATGGTTATAAACTGCAAGAGGAGAAATTTAGGTTGGAGATTCGGAGGAATTTCTTTACCAGGAGGGTGGTTAGGCACTGGAAGGGGTTGCCCAGAGAGGTTGTGGATGCCCCATCCTTGGCGGTGTTCAAGGCCAGGCTGGATGTGGCCCTGGGAGACCTGGCCTAGTGATTGGCATCCCTGCCTGTGGTGGGGGGGTTGGAACTAAATGATCTTTAAGGTCCCTTCCAATCTGAGCCATTCTATGATGATGATGATGAACAGCCCAAGTCTGCTTCTGTCTGAGCTCTCTCATTGCTTTACCTGATCCAAGGAAGCAAAGTATGCCTGATCAGATTTATTCTCCAAGTGACACCTCCAAGCTCTTGTGCTCTGTCAGAAGCAATCTGCTTCAGATATTGCTCATTAGTGTCATCACTTTTATGCTTGGTTTCACCATCACAACTCTACCTGGTGTGTTAAGCAGGGTCCCAAAGTGAGAGAGGAAGGACCATGGTGGCTTTAAGCTGTCCCTTGGCCTTTCTGCAGCTGCAGATGCTCTATCCACTCTGGTTTTCCAGTGGCATCTCAGTTATGCCAACATTTCTTGAAGGTGAAGTTTAACTTTGGGAAGTAACATGTATTTCCTAATATGTTTTCCAATTCGGTGCCATAGCCCAGCAGCCACATGCCATGGACTACTAACCCTTTCCTCAGAGCTATGTTGGTCATCCTCAACTAATATGATCAAAGAATCATAGCTCAAATCCCAAACCAGTCACTTTTTCCCTAGCTTCCAGTGCATTAATCTCAGATATAATCCATTGGAAAAAATATATATTTTTTTAAGAATAGAGCTCTTATCTAGCTGTTATATACTTGCTAGGAAGTGTAGCAAAGCTCTGTATCTGTTGCTGTTTGGTTATTTGATACAATTTTCCCAAATGCAGTCAACAATAATAGTTTTATTATTTTATTTTTAAATTAGTTTCATTCCATTTTGTTTAAATCGGTGTGCTACATTACTTTGATCACAATAGGTATCAGTCTCAGCAGTGAGTTCATTGCCAAGATTTTCTTTTCTGTTCTTCTCAAAGCTAAACATGATCACAGAACTGGAGAAACATCTGAAAAGTCCTGAAACAATTAGCCTTGGTAAAGCAAAAAATTAGGGTCATGTGCATTCAGGCATTGTTGAGTTTGCTTCCTAGAAATGTTCCAGTAAATACTGACAGCACATTATCAAAGAGAAGTGAATTTTAACTAATCCTGACAGAACTTTTACTGAAAATAATTATAAGCTCATAATTGTAGCCGTTTGCAGTAAAAATCTGTTTTTAGGAACCATTCAGCAAGACAGCAGAAATGTTTCTGCACACTACTTTGTGTCTAGTTAGGTGCTACTAACACACTTTTGAGTCGAATGTTTGGAACAAGCAATTCACAACAACCGGGTCATTAATTTTTTTGAAGTATCTGATTTCTTTGGTAACCAATTTTGAACAGCAAATGTGTGTTCAGCAAAGCCAAGGGCATGAAGAAGAACTACAAACTGAAGGTATTGCAGGTTATATCTCATTTATCAAACTCTTCATAATTGTATTTATTGTGATGGGTGTCAAAAGCAGAAATGGTGCCTGTAAAAAAGAAGCACCAGCACTACAGGTGAGAGGTTTACTGCACGGCTGACATCCTCCCATGATAAAGTATTTGTTCTGAGGATACTAAGAGTAATGCTATTGCTATTCACCTGCTACCATGTTTCCTTTTCCAAGGGTATAGGAACGGAAACAGGAGTGCAGCATGTTCTACCTAAAGCCCTAAAAGCAGGGATGCACAGCTGCCTGGGAGACGTGCCAGTTCTTGCTATGAGAACGCAGAAAATAAAGTGCACAACAGGCTGATGCCCCAAGGATACTCATCAGGCACCGCTGGAATCTACGGGTTTGTTGATCTTGTTAAGCTCAGGACGAACATCAAGGCACAGGGCACAACAGAAGCCCTTCCTGGTGTCCCTTGTTAAAGTTGATGTTCAAGACAAGGGACAATGGTTGTAAGCTGAAGCATAGGAGGTTCCACGTGAATATAAGAAAAAAAAAATTCCCAGTGAGGATAACAGAGCACTGAACAGACTGCCCAGAGACGTTGTGGAGTCTTCTTCTCTGGAGATATTCAAAACCCATTTGAACACACTTCTGTGTGACCTGGTCTAAGGAATCTTGCTGTGGCAGGGGGGTTGGACAAGATGATCTTTGGAGGTCCCTTCCAACTCCCAATATTCTGTGATTCTGTGATTCTGTGATTCTGAGAAGTCAGCAGGTTTAGGTACCCACTGAAAGTTATGCACATACTTACATTGAGAGCTGGGTCGACACGAGGACCTTGCATGACTGAGCCAAGGCCACTGTCTTCTGTGGTGCTTCTCAAGAAAATGTTAGGGATATATGAATCTCTGAACATCCATTGAAATATTTGCAACAGGCCAAAACCTCAGGATAATTGTATAGATATTTTTGAGTGAATGCATATTGAGTGAGGAGGGATATAAAAATAAGGATGTCTGTAGGCTGACACATTTAGGTCCTAGGTAGACAAAAACCCAGCAAATTAAATATTTGTGGTCAGTATTCTTTGTAGCTAAAAATACCTTAGCTCTTCATAGCCTTTGCCTTACATGTATGCATGCATGTGCACACACACGAACATATATGTGTATATATACATATATAAGTATGTATGTATATAACCTTCACATTATTGACTTGCAGGTTAGCCCTGAATAATTGTGTGGGAGTTGATCAAAGGAGTCAAAGCTTGAGTCTTCATTCTCTGGGAGAATCTACCCCACCAGTACCACAGGCAGGAGAGGTGAAGCAGTCACATGCTGCCTTTCATGCATCCAGCCTCACATCCTCTCAGCACAGTGCTATGTCACTCGAAAGCAGGACTGCCCAAACAGGTGACCTGAATATCTTTCTGTTACATTTTTAGTATTATATGCCTGGTTGCAGCTTAAAACAGATGCAACAATCTTTCTTCTAAATGCAGGAAGTGCATTTCATTTACATAGCTCTGATGAGATTAAAGGAGGCATTAGAGTAATTAAGGTCAGAGTGGTTTGCCATCTACTAAATCCTTAAATCCACCTCCGTTCCAACATAATTCAGTAATATCGTAGGGCAAAAGGTCACTGCAACAATTTATGCCTGTCTAGCCTTCCTTAGCAAAGACAAACTCCCCCCTCCCCCCTTTTTTTGGAAGAAGAGCTGTTTTGGACAAAACACATGTACATTTTTTTCCACACAGGCATTGCAAAAACATTGCCTTACCTACCATCTGAGTCCATGAACTACCTTATTCCTTGAAGGGTTTTTTTCTTGTTTTGGTTGGAAAAATTAATAATATCTTTTATGCACATGAGCTTATATGGTTTCAATTTAAAAAACCACTCAATCAATACAGATGAAGAAATTTTTTCCCAGTGAGGGTAACAGAGCACTGGAACAGACTGCCCAGAGAGGCTGTGGAGTCTCCTTCTCTGGGGATATTCAAAACCCATCTGGACGCGCTTTTGTGTGACCTGGTCTAGGGAATCCTGCTCTGGCAGGGGGGTTGGACTAGGTGATCTTTCGAAGTCCCTTCCAACTCCTAACATTCTGTGATTCTGTGATCTTCATACTCATTCCAATATATTTCTTCCAATGTTTACAATATCAAGGTACCCTTCTGTTAAAAATAAGAATACTAAATGCACAGGGAACATTTGGATGATAATATTTTATTGAATATTGCATATTCTTATAAGTAACATTGCAGCAATTTTTACTTATAGTTAAGTCTACATGCATTTAACACTCCCGAAGGCCTTAGATTCCCAGGCTTCATTGTAATACAAAGCTGCCCAATTCAATTTAAAGAGGCCTGACACAGAGTAATGCTGAGCAAAGCTGCTCTGATGACTGGTATGCAGGCACATATTGCCTTTTATATGTTCAGTTAGCTCCAAGATTGCACTGGGTGTCCTTATCCACTCACTGACTTTAGGGCTGACTTCCTGTAAATTATGTTGTTATTTCCCCAAACAAGATACTTCAGCTCCCCACATGCAGGTGTGCTTCCCCACTCCTGCCAGATCCACTATCCTGGCTCTTGTGCAGAATGGGGGGTGTATGTGCTTGCATGCAGGTGTTTACATACTTCCTCTCAGAGGTTGTTACAACGCTGACTTCAGGAGAAGTCTCATCGTCAGAAACTGACCCAGCCTCGCTGATTCAGAAAGCATTGCCCAAAAAGTCCAGAATAAAGCAAGTCATCCTTTGCTATAAAAAAGCCAATGTGGTGAAAAAAACACAACAAAGCTGATGTGGCAAATAATGCTCTCCTGCCGGTGCTCAGGCTGTGCTGGTGTTTCATACCCTGGTACAAAGCAAAGAGTGCCCTGCCCCTGGTGAAAGAGCCCGAAGCTGCCACTGCATATGCTCATCCAGGCTTGCTCTCATCCTCCTGCCTCCCAGAACCCCAGAACTCCCAGAACGCCTCTATACTGGGAAGTCCCCGGACTATCAATATGAATTATTTCCACATGCAAATCATGGCTGCATCTGCAAATTGTGGGATAGGTGTTGCCTACATGCATCCACATGGCCCCTGTCCTCAGCAGTGACATTTAAAGGCAGGGATATCTCTGCCAAGGGCACCTCTAGGTGTGGGCTCTCTGTGATATATAGACCTGATGAAACTGCACCAACCCAACCATGTTACTGCAACATTTTCTCTACCCAAAAAGCCAAAGAGACAAGTATTTGGGAATTAATTTTTACAATAAATCTTACAAGTGAATAAAGAAGATGGGGGAATCTGCTCAATATCCAAAAGGATGCAACTTCAAAAAAGCAACATAAACAAAGGGAGAAAAACATGCCGTGAAGTAGGGGACACTTGAATATTTCCCTTAACCAGAGAGACCAATATGGCTTCTTGACCACTGTCTGTTCCCAGAAAGAGTAGGTGAGATGTCTGTGCTAAACAAACAGCATCTACTATCTCCATGGCCTTTTGAAAGTGCTGACTAGGTGGTGAAGAGATTAGCACTGTCTGACTCTATTAATAAATGATTCCTTACGTAGGTTTGGCTTTGCCTTCCTAATTGTCAGTTAGAACTGTTGACATTACTGAATATTCCTTTTCAGACTTAAATAATACTTATTTGAGGGTACTGTAGTTTCACTCACCTGAAAGGACCAAAATAAGTTTTACCTCAGCTGGTATATATATTTCATAACTGTCATGCCTTTATAGTTGTCTCACTTACAAGGGCATATTTTAAAGTATATGCTTGAAAGTTTGATAAGTATCTTGAGTAGGGCTGGGATGTGTAAAGCTGCTTCACAATAGTTTTAGTCTTTGGGAAACCATCGGGCAGCTATTCTGATGCTGATGAGTGACATTTGAACATTTGCATCTGAGGAAGGCTATGACTACAATTTTTTGAGAGGTACAAATGCAGACGATCCCAAGTTCTTACCAGGAAAAATCAAATGTTGAAAGGATGTGGCTATGTTTTGTCTGTGATTTGTTTATGTAGGTTATATACCAACTACAGAGAGTGCCTTTTCTGAAATTCTCATTAGGGCTATTTATGCTGCTATCTTTTAAAATATCCTGGGAAAAAAAATGTTCTTATGAAAATCATAAGCATGTATTTGTTAAGTTCAAAATATGAAGTAACCAAGAGTTATGGTTTTATTCTGTTTTCCCTTATTTTAATTTTTTATGTTGTTTTTTTACTGCATCTCTGCTGAACAGATGGCCACTAGCTCCTGACAATGATACTTCACTAGTCTTGGCATCATGGTGATGATTCAATCATCCACTAATCCCATGGAAAATAGTGGCTAAAAGCACTAGATCAGGATTTTGTTGACCAGATTGTGCAAATCTATATGTGGGGTTTTTTTCACTCATTCCTTTGAAAGCTTTTTAATTTGAATGTGCAGCGTTCATATGTCAGTCATTTTGACTCTCGTCACAAATCTTCATCCTCTTCTCCTGTGATCCATCTGGTAAAAAAGCCTTCACATTTTTCTCCTGCAAAATAAAAATCACTCCGAGAAATTATGGGTTTTCAATGGAAACCACTCCTGTAAGACATTTGTACCAGTAGATGTGATACCTGATGTCAGTATGCACCTGGAGGCCAAGATGCAGCTTAGGACAGAGACTGACCCAGAAGCCATCAGACCTTTGCTGACTGGACACTGCACATCTGTGAACACTGGACAGGGGCTTGGACAGCCAGTCCTCCTTCAGGACACCATTGGGAAGGCAATTGGTCCTGTAGGCAACATGCAGTAGGAATGTGAATCACATGCTGGCTTGCTGCCCCTTTGCCTGCTGTGCTGCTTCAAAATGTCCCTGTTTTCTGCACACTGTAATTTCAAGTAGTTAGTAATCAAAGAGAAATGAAAACAGTAGACCACTGATCAACATTGCTATTTTGATTGTTCTCTAAAGGAGAAAAATACAGAATAATTTTCCTTGCCTTAATTTCTTTCCCGTCTGCTTGCATCTTTCGCATGATTGTGTGGATACTAAGCAATCTGTTTCTCTAATGAATATAGACAGTAGTGGCAAGTGGAGAGTCGCTTATTTGCATCCTTTGCACCTCTATGTGAAATTCATTACCAGATTATGTTATGCTAAAAGGCTCTTGCAAGATAGTAAAAATACTTGCAAGCCTGTGCTGTCACAGTCTGATTAATATTGTGTGCATGTCCAAACCAAGTCATTATTCAGTCCTTAGCAGCACAAGACTCCCTACATCATCCTTCCCTTTCACAGACTGGGAAGAGGTGGAGGTTTTCAAGGATAGATGTTGAGCCAGGAGTCATTGCCTCCTACAACAACAGCTGTGGCTGCAAAAGGTGGTTGAGAAATTTCCAGATGCAGCAATTGCCCCAAAGAGTCAAGTAAACACTTCAACTCATGCACAGGTGAAGAAACCATGGAAAAGGATTTTTCTGAGTCTGTTAGGAGGGCTGTAGCCTCTCTTCCAGTGAAGCTGAAGGTTGATGTTTTCAGTGGGCAGGCAATGCTGTGGCAGTTGCAGTTGCAGTTCAAGGCAGCCAGATGTCCCTGACTCAGTGGTTCTTTTGAGACACCTCCGTGATCTGGGCCTGGCTGCTGTGAACATCTGGGGAAACAAAAGCAAAAGAACACAATGAAGAATTAAAGCAGAAAATGGGAACAGGTTTAGCTATGCATAGAAAGTATTCACTCTCAGGACTCACTGCACAGCAGAGTCAGAGGAAATAAATCTTCCCCTAGAAGTGACTGGCCACAGAGAGCCCTCCCCATACAGCTTTTTGGTGGTCCAAAGCCTGGTATCCCTCTATCTTTCTACTCTGGCACAGAGCAGGGAAAAAAAAAAAAAAGGTGTGTTCAAGTTGTCCTCCTGGGAGGCAAAAGAGGATGAAATAATGAAATACTATGACTGAATTTAATTTAATTTAGCCTCTTTTCTTTCTTTTTTTCCAGGACATCCGACGAACATACATGTCCCTTTTGAAATACCGACCCCTACCTGAGTCAAGGTCAGATATTCTCCATATATTTTTCATGAACACAGCAAACAGACATCCCCCATAATGCCTGAGATCCAACCAACAAAGCTCTCTGCTGGTGTCCTGTAGCTGTACCACAAGGAAAGTGCAAAGTGCAAGCCCTCAGCATCACCCCTGCATGAATGGCATCACCACCAGACCCACCGTGACTCAGTGACACCAAAAAAGTTGTGCCTGCTAGTTCAGCTTATCCTCAGACAGGCTGACAGTCTGACAAGGGGTGTTCAATTGGATGTTTATGGAACATAAGCCACCCTTCTTCCACCCTGGACTGAGGGTTCCTCTTGTTTGATAGGTTTGTAAGTAAACCTCTGTTTCCAAGGAGTCTATCTCCCATTAGACTCAATAAACACTCCTTCTGGTGCCCTGGCTTTCTTTGCTTAAAGACCTGAACACTGTTTGTCATTTCACTGTGTTTAATATTTAATATTTAAATGTCGTTGCATCATATAATCAATGAATAAAATAAACTTTGCATAAAATACGCTTACATGGAAGACTCAGTTTATTTTGCTCTGATTCAATTATTTCCATCATACATAAATGTTGAGGTCATTGTGAATTCTGGTTCTGCCTTAGAAGAGCTCAGGATTTCCTTCTAAGAACTGATTAGTGAGAAGGCCAGATTTTGTACAGGAGATTAAATACAGATATTACACTTCGACATTATGAACTCCTTCAGACTGTTGAATGATTAAGACTTGAACCATCCCTCTTTGCAATACTGTGTGAGCACGCTTACTTTGTTCAGACCTTTAAAACAAATCAGTAAAATGGGACTGAAGTTAAGTTAAATATTAAAGCATTTCGTCACAAGCCCAGGAACATTTATTACTAGGCCCAGTAATGAGTAGCTGTAAGAATATGCCTGGAGTATCAAGCATGAGGTGGTTATAAATATGGGGGGCTTTTTCTTTTTTTTTTTTTTAGATGGGATATGTGGAAATTTGGATCTGCAGAAGTTACCAAATTTATTTTTCCTCACAATCCAGATCATTTCACTTCCCACCTTGTGCAGCTACTTCTGAGGGCAAGTATTACACCTACCCTATTGCAAGAGTCTGTATTACTCTAACAGAAGCAGTTTGTCTTACACAGTCATCTAAACTATCAGTTAAATTATCCTGTGTGTCAAATATTAGAAATATTACCAGAAGGCACTAGTTCCTTTCCTTACTTTGTTTTTTCTGTCCAATTGTATTGACCCACGAGATGATCTTTACTACTAAACTTAGAAGTGGCACCTTCCTAAATTTCATCTTACTGTAAAGTGAAGAAAATGTTCAACAAATATCTGGATGTAAGAACTGTAATCATTTGTCTTCAATGCTTCTTGAGAATACACACTGTTCCTGAAAACGTGCATCTTACTGTTTGTGCACGGTCTGTAGCACCTACATATTACATAAAGGATAGGGAAGAAAAAGAACTAAAGAATGGGGAAACTTCCATTTTCATACTCTGGTTTTCCAGAAGTAAGTTTGTAGCTAGACTTTTCTGTTGAAAGATAAGGAGAATTTAGTTCCAGAAGTGTTCTGGCTGAAGAACATTTCATATAGGGGTTGCTCCTCTACTTCTGTAGTATTAATATACTGTACATGATGTTACACTGCAGTAACCGATGAATGATGAAAAGGAGGGCTACTGTGCCAGAAGGGCTCCTAGAGAGAATTTGCAGCTATTTGTTGCTGCATAAAAAAAGGATGCTCATTATCATTTTTTTCCAAGTAGAATCTTTTTTTAAGAACTGACATTATTATTTTAACTTGTGAAGGTGCTGTTATTTTAAGGATAGGTTACCAGGTCCTACAAAACAATTGCACAAGAGTTACTGAACAGAAAAACAGGCAGTGAGTGGAGACCTCTTAACAACAGCAAGTACATTGAATCTCACCCAGAATTTCACTCTAGTTAAAAATTGGCTCTGGTGTCCTCGTGTCTGCTGAGATTATTGTGCATGCAAAGGCCGCAGCTTTCTCCAGATTATGGTCACACACAGACTGCTGCAGGCAGCTCTTAAAGTCAGAGTTCTTAAAGACAGTGCTCTTTCCTGACCTCTAGACACTTTTCTTGTTGCACAGCTGTGCTGAGTGCTTCCAGGGAATCCCAGATGAAATACAAAAGCAAGCAAATTTCCTAGCATCCTGTTATGATTCATGATGCAGTGAAACCTTCCAATTAGTAACTATAACAGCAAGAAGGAAGTCAATCAGAAAAAAAAAAAACCTTAAACACAATGATCCCCAGTTTCATTACATAAAAATGTCATTCTATGCAATATACTAGTAAATTAATATGAAAAAGAGATAGCATTTGAAGGCAAATACAGGACTGAACTCTGTCAGAATATAATTTTGACAAGAAATCCCATGTAAGCTGCTTACTGTCCTTATTACAAGGGTTAGTGTTGTTAGAGTCTTTCTTTAGACCTGGTTCTAAAGGTGATAAACCAGCTTCTCTGCAATGCCCATTGCAGATACAAAGCTATAATGAAACACAAAGGATGCCATCTCTTTTTCAAGTCTGTACATAGCTCATTTCTGTGTAAACAGAAGCTCTGCAAACTTGAAGAAAAGGCTTACCCTGGGCTTCTGGCCCTGGGCTCCCCCATCACCCTGAGTACCAGAGCATAATTAACATGTCTGAACCTGCCACTGCTTGAAAAAGTGTAATCTTGCCATGAACTCTGTAAATCGGGAGACCTCTTAGCTGTGCCAAAACAGCTGCAAGGTGCAAGAGAAATGAGCGAGTAAGATTGTTATCAGGAAAATATTTCTGGTTTAGCAGTCTTACCACACACTTGCTGCTTTGTCTCCTGCACAGGACAATGAAGCCATTTTTCCCGTGTTCTTGTAGGTATTGGAGTGGTATGTTTCTGACAGTTTATTTTGATTTGAGCATTGCTCTGAATCATTCTGTCTGCATCAGCAAATGCAGACATCCTCCTTTCTGGCCTGTCTTCCAGCAAATACTTTTGTTCAAGTGCATATTGCTGTAAAAGTTGGATTGAATATAGTGCATTTGTTGCATACACATACTTCTCAACCTGTAAAGGAGTTCAAGCAGTGTATGTTTCAATTCTTATTTCCCACATGTTGTTGGACAACCTCATTTTTCATCTGTATTTCATTTGAGTGGCCTCCTGACTCCCCCATGGGGTATTCTCCAATTCTCTACAGCATTCTTGTTTTCCAAGTTATTTTTTACAGCTTAACTCCAGCAGAGTTATCGCTACTCCCTTTCTCTATTGGTAGCAGTTTCTGGCCATGGGGCACTGCACTGCTTCCCAAGTTAAGGATCTGGCCAAGAGTTGTGGGCTCAGTCTCTCCAAGTCCTACTGAGCCATGTGAATGCCATAATTCCTATCTTTTTCTAGACCACCACCACAGAAGACAGACTGTTCAAAGTCAAGACAATATCAGATCAGAACTTCTCAATTATTTTTCCATTACAGTACAAACTTTCCCAGATCAAACTGGGAGGAGAGTGTTTACCTCAAGGCAAAACCACCCAGGATGGAGCATTGTCTTTTTCACCTGCCTTTAATTGTGCTTTGACAAAGCTGGTGCTTAAAAATCTGCAATTGCCTTCTGGACCAACAGCTGTTTCTTAGTCAATTAAAATTAGAGCATCTTTTAACATTTGACAGAAAACAGAAGAAAGCCAGCTTCACCTAGAAAGTATTATCCACCCCCTCCTGGAGGAGGTTTGCTAGCAGGACTTGTGACACAATGAGGGACTCAAGCTGAGGCAGTCTTTTCCTGAAGGACTACATCTTGCAAAAGGGACCCATGGTGGAGCAGTTTGTGAGTAACTTCAGTCCATGGAAATGCCTCACATTGGAGAAGTTTGTGGAAGATGATCTCTCATGGGTAGGACCCCACACCAGAACAGATGAAGAGTGTGAGAAGCCCTCCCCTGAGGAGAAATAGGTGCAGCACAGACAACTGATGAACCATTCCCTATCCCCCTGCACCACTGCTGGTGGAGACAGTACAGAAAATCAGGAGTAAAGCTAAGCCAAGGAAGAAGGGAGAGGTGAGGGCAAGATGTTTTTTTAAGATGTGTGTTCATGTTTCTTTATCCGGCTCTGATTTGATTGGTAATAAAATAATTTCCCCCAGTTAAGTCTGTTTTGCCTGTGACGGTAACTGGTAAATGATCTCACCCTGTCCTTACTTTGACCCACAAGCCTTTCATTATATTTTCTCTCCCTTGTCCAGCTAAGGAGGGGAGTGATAGAGTGGCTTTAATGGCCACCTGGAATACAGAGAGGGTTAATCCACCACAACACATAAGATGGACTTCTAAGTGCCTAATGCTTCTTGGTCAAAAGCTTCAGGGCCGATGGCTGCAAGATAAAGATGGACAGGCTTCCTGCTTCCCTTCTCAGCTTCTGGGAGATGGGAGGCCTTGGGAGCCAGATAGATGCCTGGACTCCCTGTCACAGGAGCACATCCTAAGAGTGCTGTGAGGGCCATATCCAGCTGGCATCTGGCACCATCTTTATGAGAGAACAGACCTGCCAGCTTATTTCAGCCCTGAGATATCCTAAATTTGATTATAGCCAAGGTTGGAGGAAAACACAAAATATTTAATAATTCTAACAAGAAAGATGTTTAAAACTTCCTTGTGAAAAAAAAAAAAATAAAACAAAATTGAAGTAGTACATAGAAAAACTGCAAAAACAAGGCATAATGCAATTTAGCTGCATCCCCATTAACACATTCAACATCGGAGCCTGGGATCATTTCTCTGGAGAAGGAAAGAGCTTTCATCCTTAGAGCTGGTCTTTGAAATACTTGTTACCTTTGCCATATGGAAGTTTGTATCCAAAGCTGAAGTTCAGACGGCGATGTCTGGCAAAATTGGCAGCACTTTTTAAACAGCAAGGATGCCAACTCCAACACGTTTTACTTAAATGTGTTATGTTGTACCACAGCAATCCTTGCAACCAGAGAACTCCAAGCATAAAACCAATTTATACAAATGCACATATATGTATACCTGTGTTTAGTTATGCATACTCCTCCTAGGCATGTGGGATGGGAATAAGAGAAATAACGTCCTCCTAGCAGCAGGCTGTACAAGTGGGACCTGGGCATGCAGAGTGGATTGAACATGACCTGCAGCCTGCAAAGGCCTCTCCTGAAATTCGTTTTTCACAGCTTCTGAAATCTTTACCATGATCTCTTTCTTGTATTACTCAGAGCTCTTAAAGCTTTAATTAGTGGTTTATATTACTGGGTGAAGTGATGCACCAGTGCCTTTCTCAGTGAAATGGTATCTGGAATGCACCTTTCCCTGCTGTGCCTCCAGCATGCCTCTTCAATGAAGAGAGGCCTCTTTTGGCTGTCAGTAGATCTGCTGTTGTCACGGGTGGGTGCACTGGCATTTCTGAGCTAGGTTACTCTTCCAGAAGAGATGCTCTTCTGGAAAGAACTTAACTAGCAAACACAGCTCTTCTTTCTCTTCCTCAGAAACAGCCTTTCTGCTTTTCCTGGACTTAACTAGATCCTGCAGCATTTTCCATTTCATTTCATTGGCCTTTGTAGTCCCCAGGCCTGTCTGACCCTGCAATCTTCTGCCACAGAGGTACATAATCTATTCTAAAGTCTAAGTCTTGAAAGGAAAGGAAAGCATGATCATTCTCCCTAAAACCAGGTGACACATTCTCACCCTACCCTGCGTGCCTGTAGGATATCAGACTTCATTTTTTTTAAGTTTTTATATGCACACTCTCAAATCTAATGATGTTCTCACTAGCACCATTCAACTGTAAGCAACGTTGCTAAACCCCTGGGTTATATTCAGGAGAGCCACTTTAAGGTGTTGTCCGTGGAAATGAGATATGACAAAACAGCACTGCTGCATGGGTAGGCTTTGGATTATACACCATTCTCTTGCACAGAATCCTTGCAGCCTTTCCTTGAGCTTTCCTTATGGTTCAATACACTTAAACATATTTAATATATAGAAAATTCAGTATGGTATCTACTTTTGTTTCAGAAAATCCATAGAATGGTCCTGAGTTGGATGTTGAACAGTACCAAATATCTCAGTACATTGTAATGTAGGGAAAAAGATCCAAGGTATTTGGTCTGTTTTCATCTGTGTTAACATACCTCTACCCTTTGGGCTTGCAGGTATGAGGACAGACCAATTAATTTAGTGAAGTGTTAGAAATTTTCAACCTCTTACCATCTGACAATATTATTTGCTGCTGGGATGAGGGGAGGACTTTGGCACAAACTAAATCCACCCTGTCTAACACAACCATTTTATTTTGAATAAGTCTTAATCTGGCCTTCCTGTTTTTTTGCATGGCTTTGAAACATTTATATGGTTATATAACAATGTTTTCTGCTACCCTGTTCATAATTATTGTTAGTGCTCAGATCAAAGAGCACTGTATGCAATTGGTTCTCCTGTGGTACTATGTGCAGGGAAAAATAACAGCTAACCCGAACTAGGAACATCCAATCCCCTTGTTAGCTGTGTGGCAGGAGGTGAAGTGTAGTGGAGGCAGGAGCAGTTCCAGGGCTTCATCCCTCCCCCTGCTAATGGCTTGGGAAATGACATTCCTGTTAACCAGCTTCCTGAGGGCTTGTTGTCTGTACACAGACCACAAGAAGTAATACAGAATTGTACAAGATTAATAAAAGAAGGAAATCAAATAGTCCTTTAGGAAAGGCCCCGCCAAGTGCTAGAAATGTATATCAATTATTTTGTCTCAGAATACATTGAAAAGTATCCCTCTTTCAAAACTTGTCATCTGAAGGTGAAGCGGGACACCTGCTTTCTCAACATCCAGCACTAACATGGACAGACTCTCTCAAGAGGAGCATGTCTTATTGGACATCCAGTGACCTGCACATTTTGTAGGTGCTTCTGGAGCAGCAAAGAAAGATTTGGTGCTTGAATTCCCCTGGTGACATCCCTTGCTTAATAAAGCTTGTAAAGCACAAAGCAGCTTAGGAGATACAGAGCTTAGTAGGTAGCGAATGAAAACCCAAATTGCTGGAAGGGATGTTCCAGCAGACCCCAGGTAGGTTCCTGCTGCCTGACCCTGGCTGATTCCATGGTGCTGACTCTTGCACTGCACAACGCTGCTCCCACATATTGTGCCGAAGACCTAAGAAGATACTTCCCGGGAGACATAAGAAAAAGTGAAGGGAACTTGCAAAATTCTCAGACTATAAAAACTGCTAGAATATAATACAAAAACACTGGAATAAGCAGAGATGGAATTAGCATTCCTCCTTCACAAAATGTGTCAGAATTTCTAAAACTTGGCTGCCTGAACTTCAGCACTCGTTGCAAACTTCCCTATAACTATGATAATGAGTCTTTTTTAGGCCAATAACAATAGCTCATGGGATAAAGAGGAGTATTTCCCCACACAGATTATCTTGATCTCCGGATCAATGCTGGTTATGTTTTTGTAGGAATGTAGCAATGTGTTAACTCTCTAACCTCAAACTCTATGTATATATCACTGCACAAGGTTTGTTTGCACATGTTTTTTCTATCTTGCATACTTAATTACTTAATGATTTATGACTGTCATTAAACACCGTTGCTCTGTATTTGGAACAAACAGAAATGACTTGGAACAGCTCCACCTTTTTGCCTGGTGAGGAACAGAGAGATTCAGAGCCGTAGGTGCTCCTCCACATCCTAGTTGTCTGCCCATGAGTGATGAAGCTCCTGCTTCATCACACCTGACTTAAACTTAGGGTTTTTTCCCAAAAGGGGGGGGGCCCTCCCTGTTTCCCTCACAGGACTCCTATATTTTCCCCTGTTGCTGTCCACAGGCTTGGGAAAGGGGCAGTCTGGCAAGCTCTCACAGAGGCTAGAGGAACATTTCATATAGGGGAAGAATTAAGGTTGTTGTGAAAGCGGTATTACAGAAGGCAAGATTCAAACTTCCCAGTACGGGGAGATTTAAGTCAATTATACTTGCAGGCTTTAAGCACTGCCTTCATGTTCTGGAAAGTATAAAGAGCCACTAACCTTACCTTACAGCGATTCATTGTTTGAATGCTTCAAAAATGTGGTAGCAATGCTTCTTTTCCCATGCAGTTTGGCTCCCATCAAACCAGCTAGCACGTGCCGGTACTACCTATGTGAACTGTGGCAGGGAAAGGGCCAGGGAAATTACATTATGGGCACACTGGGCAGCTGCCCAAAACCTTCATGCACACCCAAAACCTGTGTGCATGCACACCCTTCCCTCACACATCTCCTTGGTGCCACTTATACCAATAGCAAATTTCTAGGTGAGGGATGACTGTTGTTCCAGAGGACAACACACAGTCCTGCAATGTGCTCTAGGCAGGCTTGCTTTAGGGAGGGAGAAAGGGAGACAAACCAAGGGCAGCCCCAGGTGTGAGCTTGCTCCAGATTGATAACACGTGGCTATACCAGTGCTGTGCCATGCCCTCAAACACAACAAGCACGGATGGATCCCATGGGAGTTTGCTGCTGGGTCAGTGTCCCTCAGTGAGAGCTCTCTGAAGAAATGATAGATGTCAAGTATCTTCGAACAGAGACGGTGAAGCTTTTGGGCTGTTATAACATGATATACTTGAAGACTGGTGCAAGGTCAGAGAGCCTATTTGTGGTGGTTTGGTGGTTGACTTTTTTCCCTGATAAACACTGCAAAAGATGTGAGACAATGGCAAAGGCTGCAAGCAGCTCTCTTTCTGTGGTCTGCACCTCAGGGACCCTTTGGTAGAAGGACTGCTTATTTCTACCAAACACACCTTTGGACTTATTGGGGTTGGGCAGCTTGGAGGTTTTAGAGCAATCTGGATATGAAAAACAGATGCATATGTGCATGGGACATGCAGTATCTACAGAACATGCTGTGTTAAGTGACCCTAGACTAAGAATATTTTCTGGTGCTGCTAACACATAGCAGATCAGAACAAATCAAGCATACATGTAGGTTTCAGAGCCCATTGAAACATTTGCTCTGTGAGCAACGGCTTTGCTGTCAGGGCTGAAGCATAACAAGAAGCCCTTGCAGATGGAAAGTTAGCAATGCTACAATTCATATCTCCAGAGCTGCCAACAGCACCCCAGCTGCCCATAAACCAAGTGCTGCTGTGCATGCAACCCTGATTTCTTTTGCCTTGTCACCTTAATCCAGCAAGATCCAATCTGTACCCTGATTATTTTTTTCTAATATTACTTCCCTAAGGGTGCTTGGCTGTCAACCACCATACCATATCAAACAGCATACTCTGAGTAGATGAGGTGACAGCTTGGAGAAGATCAGAGCCACATTTCAATATTCAGATGTATGCAACTAGTAAATGAAGTACTGTAACAGCAGTAACATTTGGATAGCATATGACATTTTTAAGAGAGGGTTGCATCACAGGAATTCCTTGCTCGAACTACCTCAAATTCTGCCTCTGATCCTTGCATGGAGAGTAGCTTTCAAGGGAATTCTGTTATTCAGATTAATTATTTGGGTATGTCTGCATTGCGCAATACAATGTAATGCGGAGCCCCTCAGTTGAACATTGGATGAGCTTGTCCTAAACCAGAAAGACCACAGCTGCCTAAAACAGGAGAGATGCTGCCAGTGTTCAAATTTATGTCCATGTACACTGTGTCATTGATATGTAGATTCAGTCAGATCTTGCTCAGGACCCAGTGAGGCACCATACTGTATAGACTTGCCTTCAGAATCCAGACAGCACTGTGAAATCACAGAATCACACAGAATCACAGAATATTAGGAGTCGGAAGGGACCTTGAAAGATCATCTAGTCTGACCCCCCAACACAGCAGGTCACACAGAAATGCATGCAGACGGGTTTTGAATACCTCCAGAGAAGGAGACTCCACAACCTCTCTGGGCAGTCTGTGCCAGTGCTCTGGCACCTGAACTGGGAAAAAATTCCTACGTGTGTTCACACGGAATCTCCTATGCTTCAGCTTACAGCCATTGCCTCTTGTCCTGTCACTGGGCTTCACTGAGAAGAGCCTGACCCCATCCTCCTGACACACACCCTTCACATATTTAAAAGCATAGATGAGGTCACCCCTTAGCCTCTTCTTCTCCAAGCTAAAGAGACCCAGCTCCCTCAGCCTTTACTTATAAGGAAGATGTTCCAGCCCCTTCATCATCTTTGTGGCTCTGCGCTGGACTCTCTCTAGCAGTTCCCCATCCTTCTTCAAGTCAGGGGCCCAGAACTAGACACAATATTCCAGATGCGGCCTCACCANGGTTAATATTATATTAACCTTGTTTTCAGACTGACTTCCTAATGAAACTAGACTTCTGTAATCACTAGGTTTATGTCTGTCAACCCCACATCCCTCTCAGAATTTTTTGAGCTTTTAGGCAGTTAACAGAGATGGAGACAACATGTAGTGGCATTATGTGGCTATATATAAGGTAGGAAACTCAAATGAATGTTTGCAGTGAGGGAAGAACTGCAGTGTGAGCTCACCTCCAGTGCTGGAAAGCAGGGAGAGAGCATGGGAGAGAAAACTAGTCTGGCAGGGCACCAGGTCAGCTCAAGGTGATGAGTGCAAATGCCAGTCTTGAAGAGCAGAAATGGGGAGCTTTGAGCAAACCCTCCTTGCATACATTTCAGCATCCAATAACACCACTTATGATAACAACACTAAAAGGCAGGGGCTTCTCACTACTTATTTTGTAAAACAGTTGTATCTTCCACACTGCAGCAAAGCTTGAGAGTCCAGTTCCCCAGCTGCCCTTTCAGGCTGCTTCCTGTGTCTGGTCCTCAGGCTGCAGCAGCTGGGCTCCAACTCTGTGGGGGCCTGCACTCATGCCCAAACCTTAAAAAAAAACCCCACCAAATAAAATTCAGGAGGAAGGAGAAATGCCAGTTTTCTAAAATTGTGCATGTCTTGACATGGAAAACAGATTTTAGCGTGGATGATGTATGAGTGCCCAGGTCACTCCTGCCAGATCACGATAGGATTTCTGAACTGTAACAGGAATGGCTGGGTTGTCTGTGGTGGTCGCTTCAGAAAAAGTCCAGAGAAATTCCTACTGGACATTTCTAACAACCTCCTAACAAGGAAGAGACCATGGGCATGGGGAAGCAGGGTTCGCTTCATACAAGCCAGTGCAGGTCTGGCAAGACTCATCAGCCTGGCTTCAGCACCCCACCAGTGATGCTACTGTAGCTTAGTTCAGTGGCAAGCCTCTGCAGCTGCAAACAGGTGCCCTCAGGCTCCAGAAAGATAGATAGAGAGAAACAGAATTGTAATTTATGCCTCATCTTCTTATCTCCTCTTATTGCCACTAGGATGTGTATTAGTCATGGCTTTAGTAAGTGATTACATAAGCATCATATTAATTTTGTTCTTATTCCCCTGAAGTATTCAGCAAATTATTAGAACAACTTGGACTCAAAGATTTATTTTCCAGGCATCATGGACTGTTGGCAACTGGTGTGAAGTCATTTATCATTTCAGAATGAAGATAATCTTGTTAACAAATAAAATTTCTTTCAAAAGAAAGAAGCAACAGTAAGCAAAAGACAGTGACAATCAAAAGCCACAAGAGGGTTTGGAGTAGACACCAAATTTGGTTCAATCCATTGGTTTTTTGCCTTGCATTCTCTATAGCCCATTGCAGCTTTATTTGTTCTCATCCAGAATATTCTGCTATACAAAGGATTATTGAGCAACAGAGAGACTGCACATCCACAGATGGGAAAGGTCTCAAGGGAGTTCATACAAATGCCCAAACTCCTCAATCCTGTGATGGTCCCAGAAGACTAATCAGAGTGTACATCTCTTACTGACTGCTGCCTCATGCAACTTCCTGGATATGTGCACAACTGTTTCACTGGAAGGGAAAATAGATTCAATGAGAAACATTGCTGCTGAATTCATTTTGAGTGCAACAATAAGAAAGAGGGAAGGATCTTTTGGAGGGCATGCAAAATCCACTTAGTGCAGCTTAGAATGACTTGAAGTGTGCCAGTGAAGTAGACACATAAGGCCTCTGGTCAGCTCTGGCTCTGCTCCTCCTCATTGCTGAGTGCCCTCCTGGGAAGAAGTAGCTCTTTGAATTCCTGTTTGAGTTAAGACAGGAGCTGCTTGACACCTCTGAGCACTGGGCTTCTCCTGGCTGCAAACTTGGGCACCAGAGTTAGTGCTAGAAGGCCAACACTTGTAAAGCCTGTCTTGAATGTGGGATCATGAATAGGGCTTACTCTGTAAATAAAGTGAAATTCTTGTATCTTCCCAAGGAATATTCTCAACCATGAGCACTCGGGCTGGGGACAGACTGATAAACATGAGGAATCTTGAAGTGTTGGTTTCATTACTTGTTTCTTGCAGCAGACAGCCTAACACACCAAAGGGATGAAAGATAATGCTGAACACAGGGGTGCTCAAGGTCTCCAGCAGACAGCCCATTACCTTCAAGCACTAAGCAAGTACAGATCCACACAAGCTTCTCCATGTCCCCTGCAAGAAGTTTTCACCCTTGGGCAGAACGACACCACCTTGCAGGTCCCCTGTGGAGACAAGCAGCTGCAACAGACATGACAAAACCCCTGCATGGGACGCAGTGGAGTGTATGATAGCCCTGCTGCTGAAATACACTTTACTATGGGGTCTGTGGTGAGGAAAGTGGCAGGCACTCAGTAGCCATCAGCTTCCCTTGCCCATCCTTGAGGAGTTATTGGTCCAGCTGATTTCCCTGTTGGTGCCCAGTCTTCCCAGTGGCTTCCCCTTATCTGTTCTTCAGGCTCCCAGAAATGAATGTCCCTACAACAATCTCACACCCTTTGGGCAAAAGTTCTCCAACTGGAAGCACTGCGAGAGAGCAGAACAGAACAGACTATGCTAAAAAAATATGAAGAATGTATCTTTCTCCAATTTTTACATCTAGGAAGTGCCTGGGGATAGTCAGGTATCTAAAACACAGAGTTAAACAACTAGTGAGAGTATATCTCCCATCCTACCAGCCCCCACAATGTTTTTTGACATCTTATCATTCTCTGCCCCCACACAGACTTCTCTTGAGGGGAAAAAATAAAAGAAAAAAGGTGGTGTAAAAAAACCCCACTTTTCAAACCGAAGAACCGGAGGAAAAGGTGCTTCTCTGATACTCAGTGACCAAACAGAGCACTTGCTTACAGCCAGAGAAATTACGGCCAACTCCCTCCTCAGCTTGACACCGTTCATTCCAAAACCTTGCAGCAAAGCATCCTCCCACGTGGGTGTGTTCAGAAGATCCATGGCTCCCTCCCTCCACAGTGCTTCTGCTCTGCCTCAGCACGTTTACTGGATTAGAGAGGGGACATCATTCGTGCCCATGCCATCTCTACCTGCTTCAATGCTATCCCAAAAGATCATCAAAAGAAGATGAGGCTGAGGGAGTTGGGTCTCTTTAGCTTGGAGAAGAGAAGACTAAGGGGTGACTTCATTTATGCTTATAAATATGTGAAGGGTAGGTGTCAGGAGGATGGGGTCAGGCTCTTCTCAGTGGAGCCCAGTGGCAGGACAAGGGGCAATGGCTGTAAGCTGAAGCATAGGAGGTTCCATGTGAATACAAGAAAAAAAATTTCACTGTGAGGATGCCAGAGCACTGGAACAGACTGACCAAAGAGGTTGTGGAGTCTCCTTTTCTGGAGATACTCAAGACATATTCTGGGCATGTTTCTGTGTGACTTGGTCTAAGGAATCCTGCTGCGGCAGGGGGGTTGGACTAGATGATCTTTTGAGGTCCCTTCCAGTTCCTAACATTCTGTGATTCTGTGAACACCAACACACATCTACTAACATTGTGTTTCACAATGCTATGTGGCCTGTGCACCACATACCTCTTCTGCCAGGTGCCCTTTTGAGCAGAAATGCCCTGAGTCCTCCCTTCTTTCAGGGTGCAAGCAACAAGCTCTTGGTGTGACAGGGGAGGCCATGCTCTCCCCAGTGCCCACTGGGAGGATTATCTCATGATGCTTGCTGTACTAAGCTGCATAGGAAGGTATGCAATGAAGTGGGTGCTCCTAGCAGAGGACAACGTGGTGTCAAGGCACGGGAAAAGCTGGAAATTCCACGTCTCTGGGCTCCAGACAACCCGCTCAGCCCAGACAAGAGTTTGTACATTGAAACATCAGACCAGGGAGCTAACTGTGGCAGCCAGGAACTTCATCATTCTTCAGATGAAATGACCATTCACTGCAGACTTATTAGAGCCTGTGATATTTCTTACAAGCTGTCTTATGATCATCAGCCAGAAGCAGCACCATAACTGTTAGCCTGAGCCACATGTAACCCACATACAGGATTTCAGATACGAAACAGCTGTAGCTGAATACAGTAACGAATATTCCTCCACTGGTGAGATGATGAGCATAGCAGTTGGGCTAACTCTTCCTTCTAACTTTTAATCTTCCTATACTTAAGAAGTTACTGCAATAGTCAAAACTATATTATTTGGAGCCAGAGTGATTTCTACTTTAAATTAAGAGCCACAGTAGACTTTCTGGAGTATGCTTGGCCTCTCTCTTTTTTGAACAATTCCAGTCCCTCTTCTGTTCTCATCTGTGAAGTTTAAATCCTGAGACATTTAAGGCCAAATCCAACAAAGCACTTTGGCATGTCCTTATCCCTAACAGCACAAAAAGTTCAGCTGTAACCAGTAATAACAGAAGACAGTCTGAGTTTTTTTTATTTAGGAGATATTTGGTTAATGTAGTTAGAGAAAGTAACAAATAAAGGAGCTACAAGCTTTCCTTCAATATATCTGGATTATACTACAGTAACATTTTTATCTATATAGTTCAACTACACCAGTCATTGTGCTGCACACACCTGCAATTTGGAGGCTAGTTACTTCTAGAACGCTTTGTGGCCGATGAGGGGTTGTTTAAAAATACCTGAAGCAATTTCATTAGTTTAACATGGTCTTCTCCACTTCATCATATGTACTGCAGTTTCTGTACAAAGGAGCAGGTCTACAGTAGCTGTTTTTCATTGATAGGTGAATAGTTTCCCTTGAATTATGGAGAGATAACAGCCTTTAGATTATATTTTTAAGGAGCAGAAGCTCTATAAAACATATTCTTAAATAACTGCTAACCTCTAGCCAACTGGATTTCCTTGTAAATTTGTACAAATGATGATTTTTTTCCAAACCGAGATTTGATGTACTGAGTTCTAGCCCCAAGAACAATTCTGAAACCAAGCTTGAACTTCCTGAAAATGAAAGCTCCTTGTGAAACATAGATTACCCTTTAACTATGACATGGAGAATAGGAACAAGAGGTGAAATTATTCTCTGTGATATTTTTTTCTCTGCAGTTGAATCATTGTTTTAGATTGAGTATGTGAAAAGAATTAGGTTAACCTTAACTTCCCTGTCTTAGATACAGACAAGTAATTAAAAGTTAACAGAAGGCAGATTAAAATTAGCTCAAAATGTCACAGCCATATGATAACCCAGAAATAAAAACCACAGGCCTGCCCGTTATAATTTAAATCTAAACCAGAACAGGGCTAGATCTAAAATGGTTTTCATTGTGTTAACTGTAGGTTTGTCTATTCTGCTTGCCTACCTGCTGACTGCTTCTGCATCCTCTGGAGGAAGCTGTTCCCTGGTCTCACCTACTACAGGATCACAGTTCCCAAATTTTGCCCACAGGCTTTCACAGTCTTGAAAGACACAGTCCTCTGTCTAACAAAGACACTGACTCCATAGATGGCATGCAGGTGCCAGGCTATATATTCCCACACACATCTTTAGTAAGTCCAGCTGCCACTCCAGCCCCAACTTCAGCATGCTGCACCCTGGCCTTGCCCAGCAGGTGCACCTGGGCTATTTGTTCAGTTACAAGAAAGTGAGTTGCTTCATCGGGGCATGCCAAGCTATTGGTTGTAGGACGCTTCATTTCTCCGATGGCACAGCAGGAATCTAAGCAGGTTCCACCAGCACCTTCCCACAGCCAGCTCACATGTTGGCCTAGATACCTCCAGAGACAGGGAATGCTGCCTCCAACAACTTCTATTCTATGGACAAGACTACTTCCTGTCTTTGACACAGGCAGGGGGACTCCATGAAAGGTGAGTCCCAGCTTTGCAGTGGAGACCAGGTGGTAACAGATTTGTCCTGAAGACAGACAAGAAGACTGGAAAATGATCCTCCTAGCATGGGGCAGTAAGATTCTTTTTGGTGCATATGTGCCATGTATGCTTACTTAAACCCCAACAAGAAGTTGTGATAAGCCATGTACACAGGGTGGCCTGGAGAAGCAGCCAGCTACTGCCTTCAGCAGTTGGGATGGCACCACGACAGAGTGTCTTGAGCCAGTAGAGCCCCTAGCAGCAAAGGAGCTGCACCTCCAGGCACCTCTGCAGCCCAGCACTGCCCGTTACCTGATCCGCTGGTACCAGGACATACGCAAAGGTTGAGCACCAGGAGCATCTAAGGCCTGCTTGCAGCCTGCTATACTATTTACTTGCTAGCAGCCAAGCAGCCCCCTTCCCACCTACCTTGACATACTTCGGTGACAAAAAAACAGGATCTGACATGGCTTTTATTCCTAGCAGGGAAATGAGCAGCATTCAGACAGGAAGGCACATGTGCTGATCAGACAAGAGCATGCCAGCTGCCTGCGCTTGTACCCACTTATATTCCCACAGATGAGCAAGAATAGTACCTGATCACATTGCACTTGTGGTTTGCCTTTCCTTGTAAAATTCACTGCAACTTTCACCTCAAATAATGCTTCTAAATGCCTCTTCCAGTCCCACTAATGGAAGGCTTCTACATCCTTGCTGTTGAGAGTGGTTGGTTCATTCTTTATCAGCAGCCAGCAGAACCAGTGAGTACCCAACAGGTTCATCTTGATGCCTGTGAATATATAACTTGTCTATTTGTTAGGCAGGCTAGCACTAGGTGTGCTGTGGGACCTTAAAGCAACAGACAATAAGATACCTCCAATTCTGCATCTCCCTTCTAGCTTCAGTCCAGCAGGCCCCACAAGAAATCTTCAGTTCATGCTGCCTTTCCCTGTGGGGTTCCTTCTCTCATTCAAAGTCACAACCATGCTTTGAAAGCAACACTTGTGTGTACCTGCAACATGCAGCTCTGGTGATATCAGTTCAGAAATGTCCAGGACTCTGACTCTTAAGCTACAAAAAGAAATACCACAAATGATCTTACATTTGCCCACCTGCAAGATATCACAGTGTGGTAGGAGTTGGAAGGGACCTCGAAAGAACATCTAGTTCAAACCCCCTGCCAAAACAGGATTCCCTAAGACTAGGTCACAACAAAGCTTTCCTGCCCAGGATTTGAACCCAGGTCCCAGCAGTGAGAGCGCTGAATCCTAACAACTAGACCACCTCCTCTCCTAATACTGTACCTTCAGCTTCCCAGAAATTACCGTTCTGGTATACAGCTAATATGTTGGTTCCAGCACAGGGGGTAAAAAAAAAATTTAAAAAAAAAAAGATATACAAGTCTCTGGGAGACCTTACAGGGCCCCAGGAAGCAGGAAGAGAAGATGTCCAGACATGCCCTCTGGAGCTGGATGAGTCATGAAGGTGCGTTCAGGGAGTTAAGGACCCAACTAGCACTCAGCAGTTGTGATCAGGAGGCCATGGAAATGTCACTGTTTATTTGAATAGGAGAGGTATGGACATCTGCCTGAAAATGCTGTTTGCAAAAATAGCCATTTTTGCATAATAGGCTCCAGTTCATGCTCTCCTTATTTACCCTTCATCTCTTCTCTCATCCATGCACTTCCTGTATGTCCTTAAGAGTAAATAACTGCACTGCAGAACTGCAGTCCCAAAACATCCTCCAGTTCTGTGACAAGATTTCTCCTTGGGCATGAGAAGCAGTGCTCAGTAGGTTTCTGCAATTGCACTTGTGTTTTCCTTGCTTTTTCCTTGCTTGCTTTTCTGGCAGTCAAACAATTTCATCCACTCACAGGCACATGGAGGAGTGAAGATAGGATTATCCACACCCAGAGCTTGCGGTTCCTTCACAGCAGCCAGAGTACTGGTACTTCTGCAGCACTCTGGCTGCTGAGGATTTTGTACACCATTGCTTTAGAGGGTTTTGACCTTCTTTTTATTCCGTTTTGTTTGGTTCATTTGGCCTTTTGCATCATGGTTAAACACTTGTTTTCATGACTTGCTGCGCTTTGTTATTTCGAAACTTGAGAAATGGTATGTTTGCCGCACTGAGAGAGAGAATGACACACTGGGATAATCTTGCTATTTCTTACCCCGGTGTATCTGGGGAGTGTCTGAAAACCATGCAACTTGGTCAAATATCCACTTTACAGGTATGTTTGCTTCCTGGGCATCGGCTCCAAGTGCAGATTTGCTAACTCCGAGCTGGTTGGAGGGAAAACACAGGCACTATGAGGAGCTATGTGTTCTAGTCCATGACTTCTCCATGTTCAATGTAGAAAGGGGGTTAGATTAGCACATTAGTGCAAGGATTTTCTGATCCTCCTTTGGTGCAGTCATCTCCTCTGTCTTTCTCATAGATCAAGAATAGTACTGACAACGCAGAGAAACCAGATTCCTCAGCACGGTATCCTTGCTCTGTGGTAGAGCTGGGTCCTGCTCTGCCTGGCTTCTACAAAGGCCGGGCAAGTTAAGTTGATGGGCACCATCATTGCACCCAGTCTGAAGTGTGCATGCAGTTGAGATTCAAAATGTATTGGTGACTGTCACAGCAGGAGACACTTTCAAACACAGCACCTCTTACTGTCTTGTGTAGTATTGATGTTTGCATGCTGGTAAATGTTCATACTACTGAGCTGATCACCCAGTGACCTTTTGAAAGTCCCTTGTGGGTTAGTATTGGAAACAGGAGGTCCAGGTTTCCAGCTCACCCACAATATTTGATGCCACACAATGCCCTCAGAGACCTGCCATGAGTTTGGAGTTCACAGACCACATGAATTCCTTGCATGAGTTTGCCTAGAAGGAGACAATGCTACTAGTTTCTGTGTTAAAACTTCATTCATTTAAAATTTAGAACAGATCTTTGTGGAAAATTGTGTTTACTAATCACTTGTTTCATGGTCATGGAGATTTGGGGTGCACAAAAGCTGCCTCTATAAACTAGAAAATGCCTGTATTATCACATGGGGATGGAGTGTGTTGATGCATGTCTTACCCTGATCCTTACATTCTGTGGATTAAAAAGCACTGTTAACAAAACCAAGCAAGAAAGGTAGTACACAAGGTCAGATAATCATCATGGATAGCAGACACCAAGAAGCAGAATTATAGCCTTGAGAAGAAAATTCCTACACTCCAAGTTCCTATGACATGTCTGGTTCACTAACAGAAAGGAAAAAGATCAAAGAAAAGTGAAAAACTCCACTTAGACCTGCATATATGGAAAGGGAGGAGAATGAACTGCATTAGGAGAGACTGTACAAAAGGTGCTAGCCAAAACAGGTAAGTTGATGAAGGAGGACACAGCTTGCAGGAGCATGTGTTGAAGGCTGCCAGGCCTACTCCTTCTGGCTAGCAGTGGGACTGGCCAGAAGCTATAGATACCTGAGGTACTCAGCACCAGGGCTCAGTTCTGGAACAGAGTCTACATTCAGGCCACCATCTGAGGTGTCATCGGGCCATCACATAAGCATCCAACTGCTAAAACCAGGAATCTCTCCCACCTCCCAAGTCAAATAACTGCTTGTACCTCAGCTGAGTAGTTTAAAAAGGGTTCTCTGTGACATTTACTTGGGCGCTTCTAGGTAGTCCTCTTTAGGCTAGCATTGCAAAGGGTCTGGTGTCCTAAACACACTGGCAGCAGATCAGAGAGGCTTGGTGCCCTCTGCACTGCATTGCTCTTCATTCCAACCAGCATGAGAGGACGAGGATCTCCAAAACACTATCAGTGGCATAAGCAATAGTTCAGGGTGTTTCAAAGGGCATTTTTCAGATTCCTTAGTATGACTGGGCTCTGGCATATGTAAGAGCTGAGGTAAGGTTTCCTGCTCTCTGCTATGTCCCTGCACAGATGAACTGCCGCATGCAAATACCCTCTGGGGTATTACAAGGGCAGAAACTGTCACCAGAACAGCATATCATCTGGACATGCCTCAGTTCCCAAAGCGTGCCCTGTTTTCACATGTGTGGAAACAATGAGGTAGGTTGGGAAGGGGAAGAGAAGGAAGTCTGCATGTGATGGGATGCCTGGGAAACACACCTGGACCCCAAACCTTGGACATGATCTCACATGCTGCTGTAAAGACCTAGAAACACATAATGACCAGCAAATTTAGTAGGTAGCAATTTCCCACTTGGCAAGTGCTAGGTGATAGAGAAATTGTGGTTAACATATTCATCTGTCAGATCCTATACAATCATGGGGAAGCGGTCTGAAGGGGAGTTTGGCCTGTAAGAGGGAGGGTTTGGATGTCTCTACTGTACTGGATCCTGAGATTCAAGGAAAATCAGCCTTGTTCCCCATCAAACTGCCAGGTCTGACCTAGAGGCTGGTCCAACCCAGAGTTGCCCAGTGAGTGCTGCAGCCTCTGGTGAGGGTCCCACTATACAAAGCCAGAGCCCAGCTGGTATGCTGATACTCTATGGACACCAGTTGTTTGAAAGATTGTGAGAAAATGGCTCTATCACTTCTGGTGGGTGGGATGAGCGACAAAACTGAATAGCAGCATGGGCACTGGCAAAGGAAATATGGCTCGTGGCACATTGTCACTGGTGGGATTTGGCCTAGAGAAGAGGGAGCACAGAAAAGTCACCCCCACCAACCACAGTGGGAGAAGGGAGAGAAGCCAGGGCAGTCTAGAAGAGGATAAAAGGGAACAGGATACCAGCCACTGCAGCTCCCATCTCTCACCCCACTCCTTATCACTTACGACTTCACCCTCAGTAGGAACTAAACTAAAAGTCAGCCCACATTGCCTCAATGCCATGGTTCTCTATGTCTGATAGCTACATGGATATCCTTTTCTGAAATGCGAATTATGTGGCTCTTAAAACAAGTTCTTTTGTTTTAGTGCAAGACTCTTGAATTATAGACTTCTGCACTTAACAAATAACTTTCAACACAACTACTGGGTGCATATGAGGATATAAACTGCCACTGTTTAATTATTTGATTGCAGCAAATCATGCTGGTAGATGTCTGTGTAGTCTCACTTGAATCCACAAGGAGCTGCAAGCCCAATTATTGGACATATTAAAATTTTAAAATGTAAACAGGAAGCAAAGTAAAGGATGCTTAAAAAGTTGGAGATAGCATTTTGCGGGCAGTAAACCAAGTCTGCTATCCATTTTTGCTCCTACATGTAGGAATTATTACTATAGCTCATTAGAATCTGGCTAATGCCTAGATTTCTTGGTCTTTGCACTTCTTCCTCTGTAAATGTGCAAACTAAAAATGGTGCACTGTTATATAAAATTAGCTGTACTTTCTCTGGTTTTAATGCATTTGAGATTGTCTCCTAAGAGAGTGATATTTATGAGACTATGACTGTCTCTCAGCTAAAGCTCTTCTTTTGTACTTGCGCTTTCTGCACTTTGTATCCTCAAGTACTTACACGAAACCACAAATTAAGGATGAAGGATTTCATGATTCAAGTTGTAGACACATGCATACTACTACTGAACCAAGGAGCCCTTAAAAACTCCCTCAAGAGATGACACTTTTTTTTTTCATTGCTAGACAAATAATGTCTCAAGTGCAATCATTTAAAAACAAAAAAACCCCAGAAAATATCAAATACTTGTTTCTTTGATAAATAGCTTTTACTTAGTAGATTAATAGTTAATATGCAAAACACAAAGAAACATTTTCCATGTCCTAAGCTGAAGGGTGAGACTTCACAATTACAGGACTTCCAGGATAATCTTTTTCAGAAGAACCCAGTTGTCTCAGTGCTGTGCCTCCTTGATTTTTAGTGCTGGAGTGTCTTGGCTGTATGAAGAGTTGTCTGTTTCTTTTAAAAACCACAGGAGCACACAGGAGAATCAAATCCTCTGAGTGAGGAGTAGCTTATGAAAGGATAGCAATTACCTCTTTCCAAAATATTTTTTGGGGAAAAATAACACAAGGTCAGAAGTTTACCTCCAAGTACAGCTTTTTGACCAAGAACAACACAAATTCAACCCACAGGGATTATCACATTATGCAGCATGTTGATGCCAACCCCAGGAACAATGCCACACCAGTCTGACTCCTACCCACAGTGCTGCAGGCAGAGTTGAACCCTCCTTATGGAAGGAGAAACCAGCACACTCAGGAATGCATTGTTCACACTGCCACGCAGCAGTAGTTCACAGAGGCCTCAGAGGGTCTTAGACTTTTATTAGGAGGTATTTATAGAAATGAGGTGTAAGCAGGTTGCTGAGATTCCTGTTCAGGTAATGGCTCTCTGTAAACAGCTGCCCAGGAGAGATCTTGTCATACTGCAGCTATAATAATTAACAAACAGAAAGCCCTGAGTGCAGCCATGGAAATCTTTGTTTACTGATTGCAAAGAACACAGGAGGGACATGCAGTCACTATGAACATCCCTCTCCCCTTTGACCAACCATGCCAACTACAGTGTAAGGCAGATAATATTTCATTTCTTTCTCAACAGTTAAACTAACTAAGGACCCCAAGTAGTGCAGCAGCAGATGCTGCCTCAATTCCAGTAAGCAGGAGAGCATCATTCCTGATTGCTTACCAGTCCAGCTTCCCCAAAAATGCTGCCTTCTCAAACGATTTTCTGCAAGGAATTCTTCTACAGAAAACGTATCATTAGAAGAAAAGTGTGTACGTGGGTGTAACCCATCATTCAGAAGGTATTTATATCCCTCCTGCTAGAGACGAGTGCTGTTGCACTCAAGATGTTAAGCAATCATACCTCTAGAGATTGAGTAGAAAGATGACAATAATTCACCTCTGCTAATATTTAACATTTTTGTAATTGAGGGAAGATGTGAGAAGGCAAAATGAGTTTGTTTCGCATTTGCCTTGTACTTCCACACGTGCATAAGGATTTTTCTTGCTCTGGACTATGCAGCCACTCCCAAATTAAAAGAACAAAGATGTTCACTCCCTCTCCTTCTTCCTGCATGTACATGTATTTGCTAAACACACAGTCATATTGTTGTATTATCCCTGTCTGGTCCTCTGTTGTGACACTCTAGCTGGTACTCTGACATCAGAAGACAGAAACAACTTCTCATCTGCTCTGAGAACCATCATCCTTCATGCCAAGCGCTTGTACTTCATCTAAACAGCCAAATGACCAATAGCTTGGCACATCAGTATTTTGATGAAATTATATTCAGTCTGCTGAATCCTGATGCTTAGTGACCATTCTCTGGCAACCCCTGTCTTCAGTGCAAAAAAGACTGCATTTTTGTACAAGGATAGGTAACTCATAATAAAATGGAATCCATTAGCCATTTTCCTATTACAGGTCATCTGACAAAAACTAAGAGTGTGCATGAATTTACCACAAACTTCTACAGTAAGAACATGGTACAATACTGGATGATTGCCCAGAGACACTCTTGAACCTCTACCCCTGTAGGTTTTCATGGTTCAGCTAGTCAAAGCCATGACTGACCTGGTCTAGCCTTTAACAACACGTCCATTTTGAGCAGGAGTTTTAACTGCATGATCTCCAGAGATCCCTTCCAAGCAATATTTCTAAGCTCCTGTGAATTTATATGCATAGAAAGTAAAAACTATGTGTACAATGTCTCTAGAAGTCTCTGATAGTTATCTTGACATTAAAATCAAATCATTAATTTTCAGTGGAGATACACTTGGGCAAGAGTGATGATCCATGTTAAAAGAGTGGTGGCAGCAGATGTTCTATTAACATAGCAAGATGGTGAATGAAGAGTTGCACCATCTTTGTAATCCTGTTCTATCTATGGAGATATCTGATTGTTTTCTAATGACTTTTTAATCAGCTTATGTGAAACAAATTATAAGCAGAAAACCTCGATATGAACCTCAGCAATAAAGCAGGAAGAGATGTGTGTCTGCATCTTGGTTTTGCAAAGGAATTTAGCTTGATTTCTTGGATGTGATTTATGCTATCTCGTTCCTTGCACAAGCATGTGCAAAGTAGGGACAAAGAAAGTATAAAATCTCGCCATTCCCATTCAGAGCCACCCAGGGCAGAACACGGTGTCCATCCACAACAGCCAAGGGAAGGCACACTCTTCCCCAAAGCAGCATGTGTACCTCCACCTTCCTCATGCCAGGCTGATGTGCAGGGCTGCTCTTTCTGGAGTGAAGAACTGCCATACAAAGACAGCAGCAAAGACCATTTAACTATTTTAAAAAAGTAATTATTTCCCCTCCAAAAGAGAACATAAATAATCTCAGACTACTCTGGAATTAACCTATCTTTGTCTACAGTTGAAACAATTATTGCAGACTGGATACTGAGAAAAATCCCAATGAAGGAATCTTGAAAAGTGTAGGGGTTTGAAAAATAATTTGGAAAAAAGAGTTCTTCCAGATAGACTTTATAGATCTCAGAATAACTGAAATACTTATTTTTGCTCTAGTTCCACATAGCATTAAGAGAACATCTTAGTTTCATCGCCTGAAGGGTTCAGTGTAACTGGAAAAAAGTTCTTTGCCACTCAAGAAAAGTAAAAGATCTGTATTGAATTGTTGGTTTTCCTAACTCCACTTCTAAGAATAACATTTGCAGTAAAGCACATGCGAAGAAAGTTCCTATAAATACAACATTAAAGACAATATTTAGTCAGTCTTTGAGAAATGAAAAAAAACCTTTCCACTCATGTTACTGTAGCTGGTAAAGGTTTACATTCTTATTCTTATAAAACGATTTATGTAGTGTTGTAAATTTACAAAGCACTTTCCAAACAGATACCAAAATCTTAAATATTCTCAACTGAAAATCAAAACCGAATTTGACAAAGAGCACTTCTGTAATGGGCTTTTCCAGAACTAAAAATCAAAACATAAATCTCATAAAGAGATTCAGTCTTGAGTCCAGTTTTGAATCCAGAAATGTGACCTAAACCAACTGCTCTAGAGATTTAAAGATGCCTTCCATGGTGTGGATGAACCTTGGGAGATCAAGGCTGCTCAAAATCACTGAGCTAGCACAAAATAGTTGCAGCATTCTGCAGAATTAATACTAGAAATATTTATTAGAACAATTCTTTTCAAGCTTCTCTTCTTATTGGATCTTGCTGCCATAGTGGTTCTTAGCAATGCTCCATTTAATTTTAGATGAGGCAACAAACTGGTAAAACTCTATTCCGTAATTGCTTGTTTAAAAGTCTAATCCTTAAACTTTCTAAAATATTGCTTCTGTTACTGTTAAACTCTACACTTTATGCTCAGGCCCTAGGCTTGGGCCTTAGGCTGGAAAGCCTTTTGTCCATCTCTGTTACTTTAAATATGAAAGTCTGCTTATGCAACACTATCTTCCAACAACACGGAAGGAAAGTGCTTCAAACAAACAAGCAAACAAACAAATACTGAAAGAGAGATTAAGAGGGAAGGAGAGTTGTGAATGTTCCTTTTCTGCATCCAAATCATGATCTGAGAACCACACTTCAGTTTAAAGCAACCTTTGCACAACTCTCACTTATTTTCAAATTGGCATCAGCAACTTGTGGTGAGGAGCACACCCATTTTCTGGTGCATCAGTATTTCCTGAGATCCTGAAAATTAAAATGTAACTCTGTGTGGCAGATTAAAAGAAAAGAAAGAACAAACAAAAATTCCCAACACTTTGTTAAAGCCCTTTGGATAGTTCACTTCCTTTATTAACCTTTTTATCATCAGGAGCTCTGGCCAGATTTCAGTAAAAGCAAAGATTCAGAACTTCTCATGCAAAAAAATGTTGGATTTTTCTGACAATATTAAGACAGAATATTACTAAGTAAGAATTCAAAACCGCATATTGAGACCAAGCTACTTTATTACTCTGCCGTGAGTGCTGAAATCCTCAGACCCTAGATTTTCAGTTGCATCAGGCAAATGCCTGTGAGGTGTTGGTGCTCAGCCCTGCTGAAGCGTGGAAAGTTGAACGATTTCCAGGACACAAAGCCACTATCTTTTGGAAACCTGTTCCAGTGCTTCACCACACTCATTGTAAAAAATTTCTTCCTTCTATCCAGCCTGAATCTAGCTTTTTCCAGTTTAAAAACATTACTCTTTGTCCTATCACAACAGGCCCTACTAAAAAGTCTATCCCCATCTTTTTTATAAGCCTCCTTTAAGTACTGAACAGCTGCAATAACGTATTGCTGAAGTCTTCTTTTCTCCAGGCTGAACAATCCCAGCTTTCTCAGGCTGTGTTCCAGCAGCTTGATTATTTTTGTTGCCCTCCTCTGGACCTACTCTAACAGTTTCATGTCTTTCTTGTGCTGAGAACTCCAGAACTGGACATAGTGCTCCAGAGGGGGCTTCACCAGAGAGGGCTTCACCAGAGTGGAGTAGTGGAGCAGAATTACCTCTCCCAACCTGACGGCCACAAATCTGTATTGATGTATCCAAAACAAGACTTGCCACATTTTTTTATAAAATTCACCTAACATTCAAAATGCATGCAGTGTTCCTAAGTGATTTGCTAGTGCAGGTTCATAAGTGATTCTGCTGTGCAGAATCTAAACAAGATTTTCAAAAGTATTTTGGTGTCTAAAGATAGAAGAAATATTTAGCAGGGCTAGATTAGCAGACACAAGTTCAGACTGCAATTTTGGATTAATGGCACCCATCTGCTGGGGTGCTTTTAAAACTCAGTGAAGATGGTATTTTGCATTTTAGGACAATAGGTAAATTTGAAAACCAGGACCTTTTACTGACTTGTGAGATGCTTAGTTTAGCAGAGCCTGTGGCCAGCACTCTTACCTTCTTAGGGATCTGGGATTGCAGACACAAGCTGAGGCTGCACAAAAAGTTCAAAGAACCTTCAAGATGCCTTAAAATTATATTTGATCCTGGCTTCCAGCTAGTATTTATTTTCTCTTGCTAATGAGACTTGTAAATGAGTCACGTCTGTATGTAAGACACATGAACATCCATTTGTTCTGCTGTTTCTACAGTTAAGTCTTGATTTGATAATTACACATCGCACTAATAAACAATGAAAATAATTTATTTTCTGTAAATTCAGCAGTATAAAATGAAATCTGTGTTTCTGAAACAAGCCATTTTATAAATATAGAGAACCAAGAGGCATGTATAGAAAAATCTTCCCAATCTTTTTTTTCTATGTACTATTTCTTCCTCTGTTTTTTGCAAGGCCTTTGTAAAGAAACAATCTGTCACTTGGTCAAAAGGTTTGGTATTTCCAACAAGCTGGTTCTGTTTGAGATTAGCTGACAAAGCTTCTAGAGATCACTTAATGGTCATATGGTCATCAGGGAGATTCTGGTTACTGCATTGCACTGTCAAAGCTGAGTGTGTTCCTTTAGGTTGGTTGTGACTCTAGGTCAATTTTGAGAATCCTTCAAGTTTGACAAAAAGATACTCGGGCCTCTCTTGAAACACTTTTTACAAGGGTCAAAGAAGCCCCCAAAGCACAGTCCATTGTTATTATTTATCAGGTCACTGTATGTAACCACAATTTTTATCTGTTGCTGTAGCCACAAAACCTTGATTTTCAGTACTGCTTCTTACTCTTTTCCTATAGGTTAGCCTGGAGAAGCACTATGCAGCAGTGCCTTTATATAGGTGTTGCTATCGAAGACAACATTTAATACATATAATGTATATACTACTTGAAATGTGTAAATAATTTTGGCAGTAGAATCAGGACCCCAGTGCCTTCTCTTCCATCTGATAGCCAAACCCTCCCCTTTTGCACACCTCACTCCATCAACTGCCTATTGTTTTCTTGAATAAGTAGTTGCTGTAAGTGGTTTTAATGACAGCATTAATCCTTTTGATGCAAGTTAGGTGTGCCCTGGGAACACATTCTGGACTGAGTGCTTCTGCTTGCAAACACAGCTTATTCTTTGTTCCAGTAAGCTTGGATATCAGATTTAAATTTCTTTGCCTTGCCAATGTTGGGGCACACTGGGAATGAGAAGCAAAAATATATGAGGCATCTAGGTAAGCTTCCATTAAAAACTGAGATGCCAGTGGAGTTCAGGTGAGCAGCACATTTCAAAATGTTTGGGGATTATATAACTAAATTATGCATAAGTTCAAGTTGAAGTGCGTAAGTCTATGCCTAGATGTAGCTGTTAGAACCGTGGAAGAAGTTATGCCTATTAACTTCGATGTGTGTGGATACTGGGCAACTCTGATTTAGATAACAGCCTTACGAGCTTAGAGAATACTTTAAGAAGAAATTTCAGCAGCCAAAGGCATGGTTACTTATGAGCTGATAAGAGAGGCTTTTTGTAGATCTAAACATCTGCCTGTCTGGAGTTCAAAACCTTTGCAGCTTATCTATTACAGAACTCACATTAAAATCATTCTCCAGAGGGTATTCAACATTCTCTGTTTTTCAAGACAGTGCTACCACAGTTGCATAGTAGTTGACTGCTTCAAAATAGTAGTAGTATATCTATACTTATATGTATGGAGAAATAAACATACACAAATACATCCACACTTACACATTGTCCTGGTTTGGGCTGGAGTGGAACTGATTCTGTTCGGTGGCCTTGCTTTCCAGCTGAGGCTCCTTTTGGTGACTGCAATTCCACTCCGGCTCAAACCAAGACATACATACATAAGCACTGTCACATTAGAAGAGTTAAAAACACTACCACATCATGTTTTTCAATCTGCCTCTCACCAGCAACTAGAGAAAAAACACATTCTGGAATGATGAAAGAATCAAGTGAAATTAACAAGCCAAATTCTCAAGTAATGCAATTCAGGGAAATATTGAGCACCATATTATTCTTTCTATACCATAATAGTTTTCCAGGTATGTAGTTTCAGACATATTCCTCGTCATGGGTAATTAGCAGACTGTAAGCAGCATCTTATTTCCTTTCTTTTATTTTTTTAAATTTAATTTAATTTAATTTTATTTTATTTTATTTTATTTTGATTTCCATTATCTCTGTTCCTGCACCACTCCAGTCTTGCTCTACTAATGTTTCCTGCTCTGGCTACTTGTATTTACAATTGAGTAACATTTAAAATCACAAAGGTAACTCATACCTGTTTCAGTACACTTGTCAGCATGTTAATATGCTGAGTATGTCTATGTCTACACCAGCAATGCAGCCTACCCTCTGATTCTCAAACACATGTTAATTGCCTTGTGTTCTCACACAAAATTTACCAGTTGCCTGAAAACTTGAGAAGAACACGTGTGTCGTCTGGGGATATGTGCTCAAGACCAGGTACTCCTACATTCCTTTTCTTTCTTTCCTTGCTTTACGGAGAGAAGGAGAAATCTATTTTCCTGCCCTGATCTATTGACACTGTAGACATGGCTACTGTTTTTGAACTTCTAAAACATTTTCCTGCAACGTTGAAGAGCATCCACTTTACTCCTATCAAAATGCATAGCTGCCCTGTTGAAACATTTGGGATGTTGTGAACCTTCATGTGTAATACCATGAGTAATGCTGCTTCAATTGAATAATTGCATCATCAAAGACAAAAAGTATTTTATATGATCCCTATTTCACTTGCGCCATGAGTAAAGCTTTACACAACTTAGGATCACTATAAAATGGAAGAACATAAGCATTAGAACAAGTCACCAAGTACACATTGTTCCAAACAATAAACCAGAGTCCCAATTACAACATAAAAGGAACACATAATTTGCCCATACAGAAAGGGACCTTTGTCACCAAAATTTGTGTAGCGCATAATACACAGAGCATCATATGGACCAAAGTATGTACTTCAGGCAACCAGTGAAAAATCAAGTTTGCATAAAGTCAAGTACAGTTGCTGGCCACAGGAACCATGATTTTTTCAAAGTCTTTCTTTTACTTTTCTTCAGAAAAAATTCTGGTTCCACAGGCAGAGTATATGAACTGTTCTCTTTGGGTTTTACACAGGCTTCACTGACATTTTCTCTTCTGAACATCAACTACAAATAGCTTCTTTGATGCTAGATTGTTTTAAAGTTTTCATTACATTAGAGAATTCAGAAAAGGAAAAGAAATACTGATTCATCTTTGGCCACTCAAGGATAATAGCCTCTGCTAAACACAGTTCTGGTTCTTCACTATGGAGAGTAGGAATCATTCAAGATTCCACAAGGCCCTTCAGAAAGAAATTCCTTGATGTTCAACCATCCCCGTTTATGAACATAATAAGGTCATTGGAGATTACTACCTGCTCTGAGAAACCGAATATAGATTTCTGTATGGACAATTGAGAAAAGGACACTTGAATGATGCTGTGGACATCAGTGAGAAATGTTAAAACTCCACAGGAGATTTTTCTTTTTTAGTGTCATGACCAGTGGTCACCTCATCAGATGAAAGCTCTGATCTTTATTGTATCCCCTCTTTCTGTCTTTCCAGCTATTCAGATTCCTATTTCTCTTTGTCATGTAATAGTAGGAGTATTTCCTGCTTAGTCAAGATATCCTGGAAATAACACATTAAAAACACATGCTTTGGCCTACCACAGAATCACACACAGGATCACAGAGTGTTAGGAGTTGGAAGGGACCTCGAAAGATCATCTAGTCCAACTCCCCTGCCACAGCAGGATTCACAGAATCA
>VWZX01004277.1:69906-104895 GCA_013399015.1 Galbula dea
ACCAAAATTCAGGACTCTACATTTACCCTTATTAAAACTCATACCACTGGCCTCTGCCCATCGATCCAGCCTGTCTAGGTCCCTCTGCAGAGCCTGCCTACCCTCAAGCAGATCAACACTCCCACCCAGCTTAGTGTCATCTGCAAACTTACTAAGGGTGCACTCTATCCCCTCATCCAAGTCATCAATAAAGTTGTTGAACAGGAGAGGCCCCAGCACTGACCCCTGAGGGACACCGCTCATGACCAGCTGCCAACCGGACTTGACTCCATTGAACATAACCCTCTGGACTCAGCCATCCAACCAATTTTTTATACAGCCAAGGGTGTGCCCATCCAAGCCACAAGCAGCCAGCTTCTTTAGGAGAAAGTCTTCTGTGCCACCTGCTTGCCTTACAGCACATGGGTACAGCCTGCTCTTGAGCCCTCAATACCTCATCCTTAAAGAGTGTCCAGCCTTCCTGGACTCCTATGTCCCTCAATACTGTCTCCCACAGAATACTGGAAACTAAGCTAGTAAACAAATTAAAGCCTGCCCTACGGAAGTAAAGGATCGGAGTTTTGCTATTCAACTTCCTAACCTCTCTATAGATCTGGTTGAGAAAGCACTTTTCAACATCTCAAACACCTTCCCGAGATGCAGTCCCCAGGTCCTCTTGTGCACCCTCTTCTGCATATGTCATAGTATTTTTCTTTAGTTAATAATATCAATCAGTTTGCTGACTATAGTTCTCTCTTTTTACCCCTTCCAACATACTATCTCATTCCTCTGTCTCTCCTCTTCCTTATGAAATTACCCAGCATCACTAGGCACATAGGTAGGGATGATGACTGTTATTTATTTTAACCCGTCTGGATGTGCTTCTGTGTGAGCTGGTCTAGGGAATCCTCCTGTGGCAGGGGGGTCGGACTAGATGATCTTTCGAGGTCCCTTCCAACTCCTAATATTCTGTGATTCTGTGATTATTTGTAGGCACAGTTGATCTTGCTGATCTCCCTCTTCTGTAGCTGCAGCTTGTAATGAACATACAAAGAAATTTCCAGCTACTTTCCAAGCAATAGAAAGCATGGAAAAAAAGGAATCAGAGCTGTGTCCTGCCAACTCTCTTCAGACCACAAGTAAATGCTTCATAAACCAGAACGGAACAAGGAACCACAGCCTGAGCCTTAGCAGGACTCCATTACTTCTAATTACATACTGAGTTTGCCCCAGAGGTACTTTCCTTTCCTTCTGAGGGGATAGGATGACTAGAAGACAACCATCATCACACCTCCTCTTTAATCACACCTAGCCAAGTGTATATATTTCACTGCTGGAAAATTTCCCGATAAGCCTGCTCCTCCAGCATTTAATTTTTGTGGTTCTTTTAATAGTACAGCAAGAAATACTGTCAATGGAGTAAAGTTAGCGGACTTCAAGAAGTCCAGATGTTTGGAAGTTATCCAAATATCTAGATGAAAATCACTTTTTGGTTTAGAAGCCAATCTGGAAAAGTTGGCAAATTGGTGGTGGTTTTGTATAAAATGACTTTGTTTCACAAAGTTAAGTCTGTGTTTTACCCATGACCATAAGTGATGAGAGAACTCTCCCTGTCTTCTGTCTTGACTTTGAGCCTTTTGCTAAATTTTCTCCTCCCAGTCCCACGGGGGAGGGGAGTAGGAGTGAGGGACCAGCTGGATGGTGTTTGATGCTAGCTGGGTGAGCTTAAACCACAACAGCACCCAACCTGATTTAAGACACTGCCTGTGACACCTGGGTAGCTACTGCATGACTGAACTACACCTCTTTCCAGCTTCTTACTTGATGACAGCAATGCCTTTTTCTCCAGCATTGCCACACAAAGCTATGTCTCACTTTCAACTCTTATTAAACTGCTGTGAAAATCATCTCTAACTGGTTATTTATGTTAGTTCACCTCCATGGGTTAGTCCTTGTCTGTCACATACAGGATAAGTGACTCGCCTCAGCTTTAAAGTCCCTTGTGCTCTATCCTAAGTCTCACTCATCCTCTCCCTTGATGACTTCTTCCTCCAAGAGGACATTTTCAAACCAAAAGTTATGCCATTCCTTCCACATATTCCTTTCTTCAGACAACTTCCTTAGGTAAATACTCATGGCATTATCTCCTCATCTTTCTTTGAATCCCGCCTTAGAACACAACTTTGCTTTGAAACCACAGAATCTTAGCACTGCCCACAGTGCCTATTTGCAGATACCACAGCCATTTTTGCTGCCCAGAGTACAGAAGAGGGAAAAAGGAAGCAAACCCTCTTTTTGTGAGAAGCAAGGTTGGTGGATGAGATCATGGTGCAGGCAAAAGAAAGGCTGCATCTCCCCTCTTTCTTTCTTTGCCCAGGACAGGCACCCTGGCAGCAGCATCTTTTGCAGAGCCTGTGAGACACATGGATAGTAGAAGGTGGCAGCAGGACAGCCTGCTAAACCAGGATGTGCCACACGCTTCAGAGACACAACTCAGGACTTGCCCCATGCTTTGGACAAAGCTAAGCAGTCATATAAATCCCTTTGATGAGAGCACCACGTTTTCCACAAACTCCTTCTTCTTTATCCTTGCCTGATTTTTCTAGCCAGGTCTTAAGAACAGAGAGAAGTCAAAATTGCATCTTGAGAGAGGTTTTTGATAATCTCATCTGAAGCCCACTGGAATTTTTCTACTGATCTCAGATAGGGAAGACTGGCAACTACAATGTCCTACCTGTTAAGATACCATAAGGACTTTTGCTCATAGCACACACATAAATTTAACATAAATTGGAATGAACATAGCTTTCACTGATCTAGCCCACATCTCATTCCCAGTGAGCATGCCTGTGTCAATTGTCCATTAAAATAATCTGTAATTTGGACAGATTTGCAATTCTTGCTTATTTCAACCTCCTGGGACTTGGAACTAGTTGTCCACTCTCTCTGTGCCCTACTTTTCTAACTGTAAAATGAATTCCCATTTTCTTTCCTTTAAAGAGGGAGGAGGAAGAACTTTTGATAGAAGTATATAAATACATAATCATACTCTGTGAAACACTTAGGAAACTATACATTGAATCAATTCAATTGTTTTGCCTCAGACAACTCTTCCTTGAGCAGTAAACATTTAATTGTAAAACCCTGTAATGAAAATCCCATGCTTCACAGAAATATTTTATTTAGGTACTTTTCTAAAGTTTACGTTTTAAAACAGTTGAAGGAAACAAAACAAGTTTCTGCCGAGGCAAAGCAAAATGCTTGTTTCATTTGACTTGATTTTCACCTTTTTTCTTTCTATTTGTGTGAAAAAAACATCTGCAGGCCAGTTCCAAGTGAATATTCCTGTTTCTTTCCCTTCAGTTTTATAGTTCATCTAACAAGTGGCTGAAGTAGCAGCACAGTGCTTCAGGACCCTCTATAACAGGACCACAAACAAAGCACAGATCTCCAGGCTTCCCCAGAAAACTACAAAAAAACCCACAAATCAAATCAACAGCACGAGCAACTTATGCTTCACAGGAACGGTCAGGCATAGAAAAGCATAACCATAAGGGAACAAGGTTTTCAGACTAAGATTTGGCATCAGGAAGTAGGAGACATTCAGTTTTACTGAGCTAGCAATAAGAAGACTAAACTGAAAAACAAGATCACAAAATAGCAGTTCAGAGATCAATATTATTAAGCAAAGTAGTGAAAAAGGTTATAGACAATCAGTGTTTCTTGTTTTAATGCTTTTTAGTCTAATTTTGAAGTGTTGGTTTATTACATAGAGACAACCAGGGTTTTTTTCATATCTCAGGGAAGACGTATTTTACACAGCCATAGGAAAGGTAAGGATGTCTCAGAGCTCAAGAGCTGAAAAGCAGGAGATATGAAGGTTAAGGGGAAAGGACAAGAGGCAGCTTGCAGAGAGGCTGTGAAGGGCTGAAGGGAAACATAAATTGTCTCTGCATTTTTTTTCCTACTTGTAAATTAAACACTTAATAAGCTTTCGTCAAAAGTTAGGGAAGTCATCATTTCTAACTACTTATCTAGAGATTGTTAATAAACTTGTAACATCTTGAGGTAAAATTTCTTAGATAATTTTGCATCTGTGAAAGATGTTTTTCAATCTTGAACTGTATTTTTGAAAGATATAGAAAGATATGAAACGCAATAACCCCAGGTATTGGAATTATTTATACTCCTGGATTTATTTTTTTTCTGCAGGGCTATGCCTCTCTTTCAAAACCTCCAGGCCCTTTTCTACCTATCCTTAAGCACAGCAGATAATGTGTGCATGAATGTGTATGTGTGTTTATTTTGGCGTATGGCTATACCGAAAGGAAATTAAAAGTTTTATTGAAAAATGTCTTTCTTAATAATGCCATTTTAGGGGATTTATTTCCCTATTTCAGAGAATAATCCAGTCTATTTCATGGAGAAGACCATCTGCTGGAAATGTCTGAAAAGGTGCACAGGATGGTGTCTATACTGATTAACCAAAGGTGACGAAAAAAAAAAAGTTTCCCTGAAAGCCACAGGCAGGGCTCTCAGGCATCCTGGGCCTCAATCCTATTTCAAACAGTGCTTTCTAAAAGAGATTAGCATGCACTTTTGCATAGTTTGTGTTAAGGTAATCCTGTGGGAATATATTTATTTGGGGTTGATCGCAAAACACTGAATACAAAATGTAAGTCTCCTCTGCCCTCCCAAGCAAGCCAGCTTGCCCTTCCAGCCAGCACTGGATCCTGAACCCCACATCCTGGGGTGCCCAATGGATTGCTCAGCTGCAGTGCAGTGTGCACCCATGTCCCAGCCCAGGGCTGGTGGGGAAGACAGAGGTTTGCAGTAGCCCCTTTCCTCTTGCTTTTCACATGGGCGTGATTGCCGTGGCTGGCACTGCAACAGGATCCACAGGTCGAAAATAAGATGTAGGACACCCTGTGCTACAAGGAAAGGTTAAGGAATTTGGGGTTGTTCAGCCTGAAGAAGAAAATGCTTCAGGGAGACTTTGCTGAAGCCTTTCAACAATTAAAGTGGGTTTATAAGAAAGAAGGGGATGTAATTTTTAATGGGGCCTGTAGTGATAGAACAAGGAATAATGGTACCTTCTAAAAAGAAGGTATATTCAGTCTAGACATAAGGAAGAAATTTTTTACATGAGGGTGATAAAATACTGGAACGTGGTACCCAAAGAGGTGTAGTTGTCCCATCCCTGTAAACATTCAAGGTCAAGCTGGTCAGGGCTCTTAGGTCGATCTAGTTGAAGATATCCCTGCTCATTGCAAGGGTATTGGTCTAGGCCCTTTCAAGCCCAAACTATTCTCTGACTCTATGGCTGGATCGATGGGCAGAGGCCAATGGTATGAGTTTTAATAAGGCTAAATGTAAAATCCTGAATTTTGGTAGTAACAACCCCCAGCAGTGCTACAGGCTCGGGAAGGAGTGGCTGGAGAGCTCCCCAGCAGAGAAGGACCTCGGGGTGCTGACTGACAGCCAGCTGAACATGAGCCAGCAGTGTGGCCAGGTGGCTAAGAAGGCCAATGGCATCCTGGCTTGTATCAGGAATAGTGTGACCAGCAGGAGCAAGGAGGTGATCTTGCCACTGTACTCGGCACTGGTGAGGCCACACCTTGAGTACTGTGTGCAGTTTTGGGCACCGCCGTATAGGAAGGACATTGAGGTATTGGAGAGGGTGCAGAGAAGGGCAACTAAGCTAATCAGGGGTCTGGAGAACAGGCCTTATGAGGAGAGGCTTAGGGAGGTGGGGTTGTTTAGCCTTGAGGAGGCTGAGGGGAGACCTTATCACTCTCTTCAGCTACTTGAAAGGTCATTCTAGGGAGGCGGGTGTTGGCCTCTTCTCCCTTGTGACTAGTGACAGGATTAGAGGGAATGGACTTAAGTTGTGCCAGGGTAGGTTTAGATTAGATATTAGGAAGAATTTCTTTACTGAAAGAGTGGTGAGATATTGGAATAGGCTGCCCAGGGAGGTGGTGGAGTCACCATCCCTGGAGGAGGGTTTTAAGAAGGGGATAGATGTGTTTCTTCAGGGGATGATTTAGGGATAAGAGTAGTGTAGGGCTATCGGTTGGACTTGATGATCTTGAGGGTCCTTTCCAACCGTAATGATTCTGTGTTTCTGTGATTCTGTGACACTGTGTGGAGGATGGAGGGATTCAGTCACAAAGGGGGCACATTACAAAAACGTGCATAGAAATACTATGGAAGTAGGGCATTTCATAGCACGTTTTGTGTTTTGAAGAATAAAAAGCATAATCTGAATGTGTTTAAATAAAAACACAGCTGTGAACTGTAGTATGTTCTAGAGGCTTAAGTAATATAAACCTGCAACATGCCATTCACAGTGACGTTTTAACTAATTTTAAGTTCATAGCATCATAGGATTGTTAGAGTTGGAAGGGACCTCAAAGATCATCTAGTTCCAACCCCCCTGCCTGGCAGGGACACTATCCACTAGATCAGGTTACCCAGGGCCCCATCAAGCCTTGTCTTAAAAGCTTCCAGGGATGAGGCTTCCACCTCTCTGGGCAGCCTGTTCCACCTAACCACCTTGATAGTGAAGAACTTCTTCCTAATATGCAGCTTAAATCTACCCTTCTCTAGTAGCTAATAAATAGGTGTCAGGTATTTGCTAATGTAAATGGTTTTCATGTAATTAAAAACCACATCTCAATATCTGAACTCAGTAAAGCAATTACAGTCACAATGGCACAAGCAAAATCCTGACTATGAAGAAAAAAAGTCTTTGCTGTGCTTTATCCTGCACAACACAAACACAGGGCTGTGGCATGCACAGGTAAATGACAAGACAGAAAACACTTGAGGTATCCTGATCCACAGACTCATATACTTTAGATCTGCCCCACCATACATCCAGCATTTAGCATGGACCAGGGAGTCATTTGCAACAACCAGCATCAACCCTTTTCCTGTGCCTGTTGCCTCTCATAGGCACAATCATCATGCTAGAGGAAGGGGCTGCCTCTCTAGAGTGACCCCACACAGAAACAGAAGTCCTCTTGCAAGGGTAAATCCCAAGGGTGTGGGTGTGGAAGCAGCAGTGGGACCAGTGGAAGAGCTTTAGCATTGCCATTTTCTGCTAGCTCATATCAGCATTTCACCTCTGCCTGGGGACACTGCACTGACAGTCTGGTTCCTGCAGAAAGGAGTGGCTCTGACCTGATGTTCCTGTTTCCTCCTCATACCAGAGTTACCAACCCTGTAGGTATACACCAATAGTCAGAGCAAGGAGCTGATCTGTCTGCAAAGTAACTGAGAGTAAACTCAACTTCATTTTCAACCAAACCAGGTTTCAAATCCAGTTCAACAAGGAATGGTACAAACAGTGCAGAAGAAAAGAAACAGTGAGAACTGGGAGGCAGGAGGGACCACCTTCTTGAAGCAACATCACCGTAACATCAGCATGAAGTGCCTTTTTTGATTCCTCATAAAGATGAGAATAAATGCTCCTCTAACCTCACTCTGAAATCTGTGGATGGGACATGCATATAAAAACAACAGGGCAATAACATCAGGGATGTTGTGGTGAGCTTCCTGGATTCAGTATTCCTGATCTGGATTCAGTAACTGGCTCACCTCACTGCAGTGTGTCAACCCCTCAATACACCTCTTTTCTTTATATAACCACAGAGCTTCTCCCTTACTTGTGACGGACAAAAACACAACAATGAATGAGCTAGAAGGGTAAGAAACAAATATTTCTTCTAGTTTAATGGAAACAAAACAACTGAATTCCAAGCTGAAAAATTGTCTCAAAACATAAAGCCACCTTGCTTTGAAGGGATGTGCAATCTGAGGTTTCTTAGTGCTGGCAGTCCTGTGAAACCTGTATAAAGAAAGAAAATAGAGCCAAATGCAACCAGTTTTAGATCTGCAGCACTCTCTATTGAAATACTCTCTGCTGCTTGCAGCTTTCACTGAACAGGGATGGAATTTCTGCAAACGCATTTATTTTCATGGCAGCATTCTGGGTCCTCAAGAAAAAACTCTGCTCAGGGCAGGGTCATCTCTGAAAGTGGTTCCATCTTCGATGCTAGACCAAGTTGACCAGGGCCTTTGAGAACCTCTAAATAGCCAAAGAGATAGTTGGGGATACCAGTCTTCTCTCAGCAACCAAAGCTTGACATACAATCTGACAGAAGCACTTCATCATATAACCCATCCCAAAAGACAAAGAAGACAAGAATACAGAGAGCTTTGGGACAAAATTTGGGGTTTATATACTTAAGCCATGGCTGGTGATGGGTGTCTCAATCCAGTCTGGTGCCAGCTGCTGGGAAGAAAGCAACTTGGCCTGTCAAAATCTGAGAAACATGATTATCCAACCACCTGTGGTTTGTTCTAGCTGGTGGCAGACTGGGAGGCCTGGACCTCACTCTCCCTCCTTCTCAGCCCTGTCCCTTGTGCCTGAAGTCAGCTTGTAGCATAAGCAGATGCTGGGCTCAGCTGCTTGTCCCCTTCCCTGCCACCCCATGATATCACCTCGGAAGAGAGAATGATGGTCTGACTACTAGCAGCACAGATATGGGTTAGAAAGCTGGTGGCTTTTGCATTTTCCAGCTAAAGCCTTTGCTGAAAAGCAGCTGGCAGCACATCCTAGGAACTTCCCATCCACCTCCTCACTCAGCAAGGAAAACCATTGGAGATTGCCTTCATTTTTTAAAGAAGTTTCCTTTAGAGTACATGCTTTAAAAGGGACACCAAAGTGTTGGGCTTGTCATGGGTGTGACACAAAGAGAAGCCAGAAAAGATCTCTGAAAATGCAGGAAGAAGAACTGAGAATTAAGAAACCAGAGTAAATACTGAGGTGTGCTGGCTTATTTCCATCTAAATCAATAGGGTCTGTGTCGTTGTGTTCAGCGAAGCTAGTCTTTCAACCAAGCACTAGTAATGCTGAGGCAAGGGGTAGGAGAAAGATTTCATTATCCAAATGAACAAGGTGATCCAGTTTCTTCAACTTACTCCTGACTGAAGGCTAATGTTCAAATAATTAAAAGGCTGTTGTGCATTGGTCATCATGATCTGTGACTCATGTTTTCACAGATCAACAAGTTGTTTTTAAATCAGTTAACAGACTGATCAGCCAATGCTGATTGCTGGGCATGTCAAGGTTTCCTGCCTGTTTCAGAAGACTATTTTACAGGCATGCTCTGCTCTCATCCTCAAGGTCTTTTAATGCAGTTTTCTGTGAAAACCTAGACCAACTTTACTGAGCTTGTAAGACTTAGGAAAACAATATTTATGGTACTAATGAAATATTAAAAGAACAATTAAAAACAAGGAAGCCACTACCTATGTAACTCCTTACAGCTCCCTCATGTGCAGCGGTGTGAAACTTTCTGAGGAGCTCGTTTCAAACTCAGGAACAGATGTCCTGCAGAGGCTGAACACAGTAACCGAAAGGAAAACAGTTTTCCATCTGCTAACAAAAGAGAGATTGTGTAACTGTTGCTTCTTCAAGTAACAATCCTCTGACCTTCAAAAAGCAGGCCTAAACTTGCTGCAGGACCTTTTCCCAGGTACATAGCTACGTGGGCAAATTTTCAAAGCAGGGTGTATTTCTGTGGGCTTTAATGGAGTGGAAAGAGAACTTCTGCAAATTATCACCTAGAATTCATTTAGCACTGTACATGTGCAACTGGGTTCTGGGAAAAGTGTTTGCTATTAAATGTAATTAAGTTCTACCTAATCATTAATGTGTAATAACTCTCATCGCATAATAGAAATCCTAGATTTCCCAGAATTATTAGCCTACAGAAAGCATGACCAGAAGATATCTCCGATGTCAACAATTTAATATGATTCAAATATACATGAATAATGAAAATGTTCACATTAATATTGTAGAACAAACTATTTCATATTGAATGGGGNCACCCATCACAGATTTATTTCTCCCTCTTCCTCCCGAGGGTGAGGTGCTGGCCTCTCTACTCCAGACTGCTGTGCTGGGCAGACCATTTAAGATATTTGGCAATTTCCAAGTGGCTATTAAATTACCCATGCACTTTTTTGACCTAGTTATAAAATACAATCACTGGTCAATATCCACAAGAATGCAGAAGACTGATAATAAATTGCAGATCCTGTGTCACTAGTTCAAAAATCCAACCCTGGCACTAAGATAGGATAATTTCCTGTCAGTTGTTTTCACAGCCTTTTTAACCCAAAGGAGCAGGGAGCAACATAGCATACATCCCTGCACTGGAACTGGGCAACTGGCTGCCCCCTCGGCATCAGGACTGCCTGCTCCACAGCACCATCAAAAGAAACACAAAATTTTTCCTTGAAGAAACACTCTTGAAAAAATGAGACAATTCAGCGTCAACTGGGAATAAGAATGGATTTCAGAAAAAAATAATTGCCTTGTTGTTGTTGTTACTTTTGCAAATTTCTTTAATCTATTTGGCATTGTCCAAATACTGTCAGTTTTTCACCAGCTTTGGGGGTTTTCTCACTCTTCTTTACCTTTTCACAAGCAAAATGGAAAGGAGAGGTAAAGAAGTAAAATCCGAAGGGATTTTTTTTCAAGCTTATTTCAAAGAAGAAAACAACATTCCCAGTAAATTTTTTCATTTCCCTCAAAAATTTTTGAGTGAACTTTGTGGGCAGTTCTTTGCATAAGTATTCGATTCCCTATGAAGAAGAAAGCAAGAGCTTATTGCTGCGCCAAAAGCAATATGGCACTAGACAGTCTCACATCCAGCAAATTCACTGCACACGTCATCAGTGCCTCCTGATGCCTCCATTGCTAAATCTTAACTTTCTCATGGGCACAGTGATGCCAAGACCCATGTTTTGCTATCCTGAATGAAATACAGTTCCTGCAAATGAAGCCTCTGCTAGCACAAAGCCAATCTAGCCTCCCATTCAAACACAGCTACTATTTTTGCCAAGTGTGAACATGAAAAGCTGCTTTGAGCCCTCACATGTGTGCTCTTTTACTCCTTTTCCACTGTTTGTGAAATTCAGACTTTATTTTCTGTGTGGCCTGTATTATGTCCTATATTTTTGCTTCCAGTGAGGATGGCCTCGAGTGAGCAGCAGCTCGCTTTGGCAAACAGCAGACAACACAGCACACCTTCTTCCTGACAGGAAAGGCCCATTTCTCATCAGGGAAATGGCCTGGCTGCAACCGACAGAGCTTTCTGCAATGAGAACAGCCAGCATGCTCTGGGCTTACTGCATTGCCTTTGTGTAGACAACACCTCTGAGTAGTGAGAGGCGTGAGTGCTATTATAGATGAAAGCCCCATCTCAGCAGGGCATCGTTCTCTGCTCGGTGCTGAAAGAGTGCCAGTGCCAAAGCTCCCACAGTCAGCTCTGCTGATGCTTAGAGATAAAGATGTCATTATGCATCCTTTTGACAAGGAAGAGAACTGCCCTCTGACAAACTTCCGTTGCTGCTAAAAGACAGCATTAATTAATTAATTTTAACTGTGCATAGCTTTCTCTGAAGTTTGAGACCCCAGTCACATCTATTCTGCCACAGGTATGGGGCACATGAAAGAAGGCAAACATGGCAGCAGAGAAGAGTTTCAGTAAAAAAGAAAACATTAATAAAGATTTTTAGACACAGCCTTTGCATCTGTTCAAACAAGCTAATGTGATACCCTCTATGAACAAACACTCCTGCTTCAGTTTAAGAGTGCCTTTATCCAGTTTAGCTTAAACTTCTGTTCACAAACAGCTAATGCAAAGCTGAGATAAACCTGGATTAAATCAAGACTGGAATGTACAAAGAAGGATTACTTGGAAATTGTGTCCCAAGGCACACACTTAATTCAGCTGGCTGAAGCACTGATTTATATTATGGTGTTTCAGGATGGAAAGTACGTATTAATAGAAAAGGCATATCAACATTTAATTGAATGTACGGGACATTTTGGAAGACCTTTCTTTGATTGTTTTTTATGAAGCATTTCATAATACTGCAATCCTTGAGAAATACTGGAACTAAAAGGAACACTGGAACCAAGAAAAATAGGAGATGATAGTAAAGCAATGGCAATAATTATTGTATCTAGATGACAACAAAGAGCTGCATGCAATTGAATGAGACATGATCAAAAAAGAACCTGATTTTTTATAATATTCATGCTAAAAAAGTTCCTGCTTTTTTTTCTTTACTAACCAGCATTTTAAGTATAATAGAACATGCCAGGGAAAGCATATATCCTAGAGTGCTATGGGTAGCTTTACAAGTCCTGAAGGGTCAGATAGGTAACTCATAGTCTGATGGCTAGGGAAAATAAGACAGACTTTCTGCACCCTCCAGTGTGGGCCTGTAACCATTCACATCATTGCCCAGAGAGACTAGATCATTCAGGGTCCCACACCTGAGGTGCCCAGCTTGCACTCATCTTTGATTTGCAGCACTCATGACCTATGTACAATGAATTTCATAGCCTAATTTCATTTGTGAATGGAGTTGTACTGCCTGGGTTGCAAAACATACTTCCACTTATGTTGGAAGGTATACCAGAGAGATTAGTTGAATAGCCAAACACCGACTTTATAATCTTTTCAAAGAGTGTGCCCCTCCCTGCTGGCATCACAGAGACAAGGCAACAGAAGAAGTTTGCACTTTCTCTTCTAGTATTGTAAAAAAACCCTTCTGGTGGAAGCGAACAACCTTCTTTGGTTTCCTTCATATCTCTAGTCTTGCATGGCTATTCCTATGCCCCAGACCTGCTTGATATTCTTTCCACTTGCAAAGAATGACAGTAATTTTAGGTATCTTCAGTCTGAGACACACAAATAACAGCTATTAATTGCCACATTTCAAGTTAACTCTGCCCCAGAGTTGATACCAAAACTAGTCTTTTATATGGATATTTATAAAATTGCCTGTAACACACTAAGAATAGATTTCAGCATTTTAACTTCCAGTTCTCAGAGTACCATTAAGAGAGATTCATGTGAGAGAATAACCTGTGATTAAGTTAATCAGACAAAATCGTGGAGACATCTATAAAAACATGGTTGAGTTCATATATAGGACCTCATGCCATCATGATAGGGCAGCAGTGAGAAGATCTGAAGAATCTATACTTTTCCCATCTTGAGCAATGTCCTGCTCCATCTGTACAAAAAACTTCCATCCACTGAGTGCACTTGAACAAGAGGAGGGTTGTGGGAGAAAGCACCATATTGTGACATCGACCATGTATTTGGTAACAGGGGGTTAATCAGAAGCTTCCCAGCTGGTAAAATTTGGCTGATTGAACGTTTGTGAAAAACGATTATAAGGGACTTGCTGGTAACTTCAGCCTTAGTTCACTTTCAACTCCATATGTGTACTTCTAGGAGGGGATATGTAGTTGTTCTATTTCCAGCTACTGCAGCTATGGCACAATTTGTGGTTTGTAAAATTAGAAACTAATGAAGTATGATGGCATCAGGAGGAGTCCTTGAGAAAATAATCCAGCAATAAAAAGCTACTAATTGCTACTAAACAAGGAACTGATGGGTAGTGCATAACATGCTGGTTGCAGGCAGGTAGGCAATCTGAAGTAAGCTACATAAAACAATGAGTAACCAATGAAAAAAGAGTGAAAGAACAAGTAATCTTATATGAGAAAGGCAATTGCTGCTGGACATCACTCTTTCAGGACACAGAAGCAGTACAAAAGAATTTGTTGGAGTAGAATAAAGAAGGGTAGTGAAAGAAAGCAAGACAGCAGCAGTTCCCAGTCCTAATTTATTCAAGAACTAACATCACTCAGAGCAGCTTATGGCAGTTGCATCCACGCCTCACAGAAGTATTAACAGCCCATGGAGCAGATACAGCTGAGAAAAAGGGGCTTTGGCCTGCAGGAGCCAGCATGGCAACATCTTGGTTGGGAGTGCAGCAGAGATCCTTTCAGAGGTAGCTTTGTCCCCTGCTGTGGGCTGAATTTCATCTGGGGCTTGCGGTTGTTTTGACTGTAAGTTCACACCAGCTCAAGTATAAAAGGAACTCCATAGAGTTGAAGTTGATAATCCAGCTGCATGAACACCAGAGCTTCCCCATGGTTGGGAAAGCCTTCCCCTTCAGATCAGGATACCTCCTGAGAAAACTTATGTGGATTGAGTATCCTCACCCCCCTTGTGGTGAATGGTTATTATTTACAGATATCCAGACAGGGAACTTTCCTCACCTTTTTGAGTGAACACATGAGTAATTGTGGTTTGTCTTGTCTAGTGTCTACAGTTAAGGAATTGATTGTGCAGCAGTTAATCTCCATCTGACACCTGAACTTCTATTTGATTTGTCACAAGGAGTGGTAATTGACCTTGTTCAACAAATTCCCATTTTGGTTAAGCAATTGCTGTCTGGCTTTGGGGTGCACCTGCAACAGAGCTGCAGCGATTCCTGACCTGAGGCAGAGGAGAAAACAGTCAATTCTTAAGCAATGTACTCTCCTCTTTTTGCACATCCACAGGAGCAAAGGGAGGGGGTGGCAGAGAGCCTGTTGCAGATCGCTAACCAAAGGTGCACCTTTTCTGGGCCTGCAGGTAAGACAAATCAGACAGTACTGATTTGGAAGTGAAGGGAAATGTAGTATTTTGAGGCAGAATCACTGTGATAGTGTTTGGAAGTCAGAGCATGACCAACTAGGTGTTCAGCTGTCACTACAGAGGACAGCAGAGCTCAGAGTTATTATTCTGGGAGTTCTGGTAGATTGGTGGGTTGAATATGAGCCAACAGTGTGCACTGGCAGCTACGAGGGCCAGCAAGATTCTGGGGTGCATCAAGCACTGCATTGCTAGCCAATTAAGGGAGGTGCTGGTCCCACTCTACTCAGCTCTGATGCAGCCTCACCTGGAGTACTGTGTGCAGTTTTGGGCATCACAGTACAAGAAGGACATGAGGTTGTTGGAGAGTGTCCAGAGGAGGGCCACAAGGATGGTGAAGGGAATGGAGGGGAAGTCTTATGTGGAAAGGCTGAAAGCACTTGGTCTGTTCAGCCTGGAGAAAAGGAGGCTAAGCAGAGACCTCATAGCTGTTTATAACTTCCTCGCCAGAGAGGGAAGGGTAGGTGCTGACCTCTTCTCTCTAGTGGCTAACGACAGGACCCAGGGGAACAGCATGAAACTGTGCCAGGGAAAATTTAGATTGAATGTTCAGAGGAGCTTCTTTACCCAGAGGATGGTGGAGCATTGGAACAGGTTCCCCAGGGAGGCTGTCATGGCTCCTACTCTCATGGAATTTAAGAAGCAATTGGACAAGGCACTTAGGCACATGATGTGACTATGGAGTTGTCCTGTGCCTAAACAGGAATTAGACTAGGTGATACAGATGGGTCCCTTCCAGCTCTGGCTATTCTGTGATTCTGTGAAAGGGACTTTTTCCCAGACCCTAGAAAAGTAGCTATGTGCTTAAGTGCCTCTTCCCTGACCTCTGATCCAAAGAGCTGCATTGCTGTGTGTTCCCCTTTCTGAGCACACCCCAAGTTCGGGAAAGATGAAGCTGATCTCCTTAATAAGACAACCCCACACAGAGACCAGATAGGTCAGAACTTGCACATGGATCAAGGGTGCAGCAGCCATTGTGCTCCACTGTGAGATACAACATGCTGAGACTTTTCCCTTATTTGTATAGGTACAGTCCATTTACAAGTTAAATGAATTCTAACTGTGATTATTGAATCATGGTCAGTAATAGAGTAAGGTAATACTCTGGCACTTCAGCCCTCTCATACATTTTTTACCAAGTTATCTCAGCCTCTGCTAAATTTGAAGCTCTTTCCTCATTTTATGTTGAATTTTATGTATTTCAACTTCACATCCAAGCAAGACTGGGACTGAGCAGGAATGCGATGGATTTGTCTTTGTTCTGACACATGATAAGCCTATTCATTAGGAGAAAGTTTCCCAATTCATGCTGTCAGATTTGAAAAATTGAACTCCATATCTGCACTCTCCTTGCCTAGACTCTGATCCCATAAACACGCTCACTGAACATTAGCAAAGAAGAGGAAACACAGCCAAATCCTACTTAGTGAGCCTCAACTGTATTGCACGACATTTATGTTTTCTACATGTTTCTCTGGGAGAGAGGTCCCATTAAAGCTTTCAATATGATTTAAGCACAAATGTTTGTTATATAGGTCAGGAAAGAGAAATATAATTTCCCCTAGTTTTATTTCGTTGAAGTTCTCTGTTCTAGCACTTAATTAATTACTTTGGTGAAATGCTTTGTAAATAGCAATTCTTCTAACCCCAAATGCATTGCCAGATTGAGTACTTCCTTCTCACTGTCTGTTTTGGAGAGGACACTGAACTCACATCCATGCACTGCTACTATGCATTGTTAATAAAGCCAAGAAAACTATTTTTATGGCTGTGGGAAAAAAAGGCATTTCTTCCTCAGTACCCATCTCTGCCATTTACAGCTGCAGGAAACAAAAAAGTAATGTAAGAAATGTGGAAAGCAAGGGAAGGGAGGGAAGGGGAGCCAAGCAGGACAGTGCAACATTAGCTCAGCTAGAACCATCAGCTTCACTGGCTGGCTTTGACTCTTCCTTTCCTTTCTTATACATTCACTCTTGCAACTCAAGCACTTCAAGGAGAGTCCACATGAGGACATAAGAACTCAGAATGGAAATTAGGCAGAACTGTGTTCAGAACACAATCCTCATATCTTTAACTAAGCCAATAAGCACCTGGGTTTTTAATAGTAAATTTCCACAGGTTTTTAAGCTTTCATGTCTTTTATCACCCAGCACATCCATTGCATCTGAGCTACTGCAGCCCAGAGGGTACACACACTTAAAAATCCCTGGAAGTTGTCCTCAGGTGCCACTTCAAAACTGACAGCATTGCTATCAAAGACCTGCCCAGATGAGGAGGTGAGAGACATGCACTGTGCCATGGCCTGCTGACCACTTCCCCAGGCTGAAAGACATGACATGAATTCTGCAGTGTGAAGGGCTCAAACTTGCTACTCTAATGGCTAAAGATCAGACTAATTTCACCATTATGGTTTTGGTGTTGGTTTTTTTTCCACTAAAATAGAATTATAGAATCATAGAATCTTTAAGATCACCAAGTCCAACCCTCAATCTTGTACTGCCAAGTCCACCACTAAACCACGTACCAAAGCACAACATCTACACATCTTTTAAATACCTCCAGGGATGGTGACTTAACCACTTCCCTGGAAAACATGTTCCAATACTGGACAGCCCTTTCAGTAAGAAACATTTTCCTAATGTCCAATCTGAAAGTCCTCTGTTGCAACTTGAGGCCATTTCTTCTTGTCCTATCATTTCTGACCCAACCCTGCCATAATGCACCTGGTTATGTCCTCATAAAAGGCTATCAGGTTGGTCAAACATGACTTCCCCTTGGGAAACCCATGCTCACTGCTCCCAATGACCCCCTTATCCTTGATATGCCCAGAAACAGAGTCAAGGATAAAGTGTTCCATCACCTTTCCAGGGATGAGGGATGGAGGTTAGGCTGACAGGTCTAGAGTTAGCTGGCTCCTTCTTCTTGCCCTTTTTGAAGACTGGGGTGATGTTTGCCTTCCTCCAATCCCCAGGCACCTCTCCTGTTCCCCAGGACTTACCAAAGATGATGGAGAGTGGCCTGGCAATGACTTCTGCCAGCTCCCTCAACACCCATGAGTGCATCCCATCAGGACCCATGGATTTATGGATGTCCAGATGGCTTAGCTGTTCCCTAACCCAGTCCTCCTCAACTACAGAAAACTCCTCCAGTATCCCAACATCATCTGGGGCGCAGGGGTCTGAGGCTCCTGAGCAAAGTGTCTAACAGCATAGAGAGAGACAAAGAAAGCATTCAGTAACTCCACCTTCTTTGTATCATCTGTCACCAAGACACCCACCTCATTCAGCTGAGGGCCTACACTGTCTCTAGTACTAGTTTTTCCTGCAATGTATTTGAAGAAACCCTTCCTATTGTTCTTGACCTCCCTTGCAAGGTTTAATTCCAGAGAGGCATTAGCTTTCCTAGTTGCCTCCCTACAACCTCTGACAACAGTCTTGTACTCTTACCATGTGGCCAGCCCCTCCTTCAATGACCCATAGACTCTCTTCTTCCACTTGAGTTTGCCCAGCAGTTCCCTACTTAACCATGTGGTTAAGTGCATACCACAAAAAGTCTCCTGCCTCCCTTCCTCAATTTTCTACATGTTGGGATGCTCTGATCTTGCCTATCTTTAACACCAAACCAGCACAAGCACTGCTGACTTAATGTTATTCCACAAATTCACAGAATCTCACAAAATAAATGACTGACCATGACTTCTTATTTGGCATTTCTGCTTTCTGCTGGAACACAACAATATTGACTAAACCTGCGTCTTGCAAACATATGCCTGCAGTGTTCTTCTTTTGTATGTTTAGATAGCCCTTTTTTTCAGAGAAAACCTGCAGAGTGTTTTTATGTTTAATGCACTCATTCTGGAGTTGTTACATCACCTACTGCCAATAAGCTGTTTTTCTGCTAAAGAACATTAGAACATCTTAAGAAAACATATTTGCACACTTAACCCTTGTACTGCCATTACTTGAACTACATGTTTCAGTGGTATATTTTCAGGCTTTGGATCAGTGAGGTATCTCTGCATCTTTAGAGTGACCAGCCATGGCTGAGAAAGCAGAGCTCAAAAGGCCAGAGGGATTCCATACACAAGTTTTCTAGCCCGGGAACAAAGAAGCCTAGGCAATGCAAAGTAACAAATGTTGATTTTGCAAAGTTGGACAGGGCTAGGAGGTGCAACACATAGGTGAAGAGGAGAACAGTCTAGAGGCTTTCTCTTAAGAGCAACGTATAACACTTCAGAAAAGTGACTAGACTACCAGTCTGCAAGATAATATTATCTTTTTAAGCTGGGTGCAAATTTTAGGGGGACTGACAATATTATTGGAGAGAAAATGTAAGTCACGGAAGATAATAAAGAAGTTGAATAGGGGACTTGCAAGGCTTACTTGCTCCTCACTGAAGGAAAGTAGAAACTAGTGTTATTACAGATAGTTACAAAAATAAGCAGTCAAGAAATGTAGCAGAGGTATTAAAATACTCATTGTTTTAAAATGAGATCACACATGGATCTCATCAAGCTGACACCCCCAGCTCATCAAGCTGACAGGCCATCTGTGCAGTTAAGGAGGAAGTTGAGGGCACTGAAGAGTCAAGAAGCCAATAATAAAAACAGGTTACAGCTGAAAGAACCCAATCATGTTACTACTCCTGATTCAAGAATTACTCCTCTGTCTTAAAAGCAGAGGATGAAGAATTTTCTTTCTCTAAGAATCACAGAGCAATTAAAGCCACCACTAGGATGGTTAAAATAAAGAAAAGAGCTCTAGTGTGAAATCAGTTATGCCTTTTTTTAAGGAAAGTCATTAACTGCAACTAATCTTAAAACAATGATTGCATCTTCCAAAACGGGCTTCATAAACCTCTTCCTGCCGTACAATAAAGCACAGATCCTATCTGCAACTTCAAGCATTCATCTACTATGCAGATGTACTTTTAGAAAAATGTAACTGCTTTTCTGAACAGAACAGTCAGAGAAGCAAAGTCCAGAAGCAGCATTTCAATCTGATCCAGAAAATAAATCTAAAAAATCACAGGCAGACTTATACTGTGATTGCCAGAGCTCGTCAAGGCCTCCCACAGAAAGAAAGACAACACAAGTAATAGTTCTCCCTCCCAGCTTCTACTGAGCAGCTAAGAGGAGATACAAGGGTTTCAGTATACTCTCAGAATCTCAGGACTGTAGTAATTTTTTTCAGGATGGAAATTTTTTACAGAATTTGAACCCCTCCACTGCTTTCTGATAGTTCTGCCACTAAACTTTCCGTCTGTAAAGCAGAACTACTTTCTGTTTCTTCCTGCAATGTTTTGGAAAGCAAATGTGTCTTTTAAGGACTGGCAAAGCTAAAAACAATAGTTTTTTAAAAAATTACAATTCCTTTATGCTGCCTCAAAAGGAAAAATAATTTAAGGAAACATTAAAGATTGCCAAAAATGCATGTTAGCTAAAGCAAAGAGTCCCAGCAGTAACACGGAAAGAAGCAGCTCTTGCAGTGGAACAGATGTGTAAGGTCATGTCTCAGAACAGGCTTCTTTCCTCTCAGACATAATTTAGGTGGGTAACGAAAAGCTCATGAAGTCTGTTTGCACGGGTCGTGGGGCAGCTGACAGAGGAAGAGGGCCTGACCGAGCTCCCTAGCTAATGGGCAGGAATTGAAGCAGTTGGCTGCAGTATTTAAATGTAAGTATCTCATTAATACCCTTAATCCTTGGCCCAAGGGGGCAGTGGAAAACGCAGTCAAAACGACAAAGCCTGCAGCTTAGGCATGTCTGTTGGTGATTGCAGAGAGCAAAGGCGAAAACCTTCGCTGACACAAAACCTCATGAGAATGAAGCAAATGTGTGAAAAGGGAATATATAAAACACATTCATAAGGAACAGCTAGTGCCAATTATTTCTCAGTGCTTGAAGTGTCGGCTGGGTCTGACAGGTGCCTTTGGGAAAACAGCAAGTCAGAGCAATAACTAATGGCTCCCTAAATCCCTGCTCTCAGACACTGGCATGCTAGTCATTTCCACATTTCTCCTTTTTGCGGGCCTAAGAAGAATCATGCCTTCCCAAGACACCAAATTTTACTCATCTCCTAACTGAATCTCCACCCCCTCTCATGGGCTGAATTGCTTAGATCAGAATACAAGCACCACTCACCCCAACAGACACCCCACTCCTCCTCCTTCGTTCATTACTCCAGGCTCTTCTTCAGCAGAAAAATTTGACCAAGTTGTATTTATATCTGCTCCTGTGTCCCCCACTTGATGCAATGAGGACTGCCTGTCCTGCAGGTTTGGTGTTCAGTTGTTTGGGTTTTTTGGGTTTTTTTTAAGACTTAATTCTCTGATCTGCCCTGAATTTTCAGATTTAATTCTCCGTCTGCCTTGTTTCTCAGATTCCATGCAAATCACTTACTGTCCCTTTAGAATAGCAGAGTAGTATACTGCTTGCTATTACCTCAGATCCTGAGAGGACGTAAAGAATAAAAGCTATGAGCTGCTCCACAGCACAAAAGAAAAAAAAGAAAAAGACATTACCTAACTGTAACAGAGATTCCTTTCTATCATCTTAGTTTCCCTAGGTAATAGATTTCAAGTATTTCTGCCTGCCTTAAAATACCACAAAAAATGAACTTGTGCTTACCAGAAGGATGGACTAAACTTTCATCAAAATAATAGTGCTACCATCAAATACTGATTCTGAGGTAACAGTTTTCCAGTGGTGGAAAATTAATTTGAAGTGGTGGTTTCAAAGGCCTGAAAAGAATTCACAAAACTTTGTTGAGCACTTGAACTGGAGAACTTTGATGCACTTGTTTTCTTGTATTGATGATGATATGGTCTCTACAGAAATACAGATCAGGGAGGTTGATCTTACTGTGCAGAAAGCAATTTTTCAAAACAGAAGTATGAAGTAAGCAAGTCATTGGGGTCAGGAGAGGGAGGAAAGCAATGGAATAAATTACTCATAATGAGAAAATTATTATAAATGGCTTAACTAGACCTCCAGAACACCAACTGGGGAAGGAAAGGTGTCAAAAGAAGAAAACTGGTGCATACTGAGCCAGAGATAAAAAGACATATTAATTGGTAACTAAATTTTTGTAAATGACACTGATCCTTTGCAGATAACTCTTGCAAAAGGGTTATTTTAGTGCCAAAAAATTCATAGACATTTTGACATTAGGCTAGCAGGAACAGAATCTGGGCCATGGATAATACAAAAAAACAGAACCAAGCCAAAGATTATTTTCTTTTTGTTGGCTGACATTTTAAAAGGCAACTAGAGATTTACTGTGTTCACCACAACAGAAAACATTTACACAGGTTCCAGGTTTCAGAAAGTAATGGTCCATTACCCCTGAAAAATATCAAGGTTTCTTTAAAAATATCTTGTTACCACTGAAGAACACTCAAAACCAAAAATCACCAGTCTTTTCTTGAGACTTCATGGAAAAAGAAACTAAATAATAGTAAAGACTAGCAGTTTCCCTTTATATAGTGGCAAGTTTTGATTAAAATTTGTACTTATCGTTTGTTCAGTGGTTGGCCTAAAATGCAATTATATGACCAAATGGTACTTTGAGCTTATGAATTTAAAAAAGAAGACTTAAACTTTGTGGCTTTCACCTCATTTCTCTAAAGGCCAAAACCAAAAGCACACAGCTGACAACCTCACACTTTGGTGAAGTTCTGTTCTCATACCTATTCAGACCCTAAAATCCTTAGTTCATTCTCATCTTTAGTTCTACTGGGTTGTCATTGTTTTACAGATAAAAATGAGGTTTAGAGTCTTTTATAAGAAAATCACTGCTTTTGAAGCCTGAATAAATATATGAAGAGAACACCTGGAGGAAATAAAATACGTCATTTAAATGAAAGACATATGAAAGCCCATGATGCCTATTAACCATAATGTCTACTTGGAGAGCTGTTAAGTTTATAGTAGTGTTTTCCTATTCCAACAACACTAAGAAACTCTTCTCCTGTATGTTTTTAATTAGTATCATACTACCTATAAAACACAAAGTTCAGTCTACCTTGCAACCTGTTTTTACTAGGTTGTGTAAGAGTCAGGATCTGATATTCCCAGAACCTCTGTCACTTGTGAGGGATTCTCTTACTTAATGGTGTTTATCACTAGCTTTAAATAAACCTGCGAATGACATGAAACATGGCAATACACCTCCACAGCCCACACAGCCAAATGTAGTTTTCAAGTGGAACGGATCCTAGGACTTGATTTTAAAACACCTGGCTGACTTCGGTTCAATAGTTCTTTAATGCAGCTAGTGTGGATAAGGCTAATAGTATGACCCAACTGTGAGCGAGCCCTTGGGGAGCCCATAGCTATAGTTATTCCCAGAGGTCACTGAGTTGCATCTGCAATGCCACTGAATTATTGCCTTGCATAGGAGGCTCCTTGGGGCCACAGAGCCTTTGTTCCCACTGTGGTGCTTTGCAGGTGCTACATATTGTGATGGGAAGGCAGTACTGCATTGTATACAACAGTTAAACAGTAAAGCTGGGTTATGCCTTTAGAGCAGCTTTTACCCAGAAGTGGGTGTATGTTTAATTTTTAATCGTTTTATATTGTTTTCGGCTATCATTTCAGTCTTGAGAGAGGAAATCTAGAGAGTGCTACATCCGACAGGTGGGAGGAACATTTCACTCCAATGGATCACCAGCAGTGGAGCAGTGGCACGCTAATGGGAAACAACAGAGCATTTGCTCTGCCAACCGAGAGCTGGAGAGGGCAAGAAGACATGCAAGGTCAGGTCATAACATTAATGCATAATGTGTTGTGAAGGTTTTTTCTTTGTTTTTCATTTTTAAGCCCAACAGCTTCACATTACTTGCAGACATAACCATATATTAAGTGTGAGGTAGAGAACATGAACTATCTAAAGCATCTTACACACAGGGCTTGGCACTAGAGGTCTCCTTGACCATTGATCATGTCTGACCATAACCTGGGAACACTCTTTGACTGAAATGCCAAATACTTAAGGCACAACAAAGCACCAGAAGAGACACCCACTAAAATGACAGTGTTTGTACACTTGTACACAGTAGCTGAAATCAGAAATCTATACCAGACTAGAAACACTCGTCACTTTACAGTGGTAAGAGGCTTCAGGAAAGAGAAGACATAGATCCAGATTATCAGAGTTGCCAAAAAACTAAAGAAAAAGTTTAACATTCTTGGAATCTATTCATCAGGAAAACTCACTTCATACACTGTATGAATGATGGTCAGCTATTGGACAACAACCTTTTCCTCTCAAACTGTTGTGCCCAGAAGTTTGTTCAATTAATGGGCAGAAGAATAGCTCAAAGCAAGCCCAGCTCTATAAAGAGTCAGAGTCTTGTTTCACAAAGCCTGGAGGTTTAGTACCATGACAATTCAGTTCTGGGAACTGGTTTGTTTATTTTTTTCCTGAGCCTTCAGCATTCTCACTTCAAATTTAATCAGAAATTATTGACTCTTTTGAACAGCAGAAAACTTGGCTGCTACTAGAGCTGTAGCACACTGCCAAGTGCTGCCTTTTCAGCAGGAGCTGCAGTCCTGCTGTGTGGAAGCAGCTTACAGCCCTCCAGGATGACCTCCTCCTAGTGGGGGTTGCAGCTCAGCATCCCAACAGGCTTCTTGGGAACTGAAGAGGGAAGTAGTGCCCACTTCCATTGCATTTAATTGGCAAAAAGAGTAACATGCAACAAGATAAAAACAGAAGAATGTCAACTCATGTTGCATCAGCTCTCTAAGGGAGATCTCCAGCTAATCAAGTGCTGGGGATCAAAGGATATCCCAGGCAGATCCTGAGGCCCTGAAAGCTCTCTCGCACCCTGACTCTAGTAATGGTTTCAGAGTGATGAACTTTTCATTAGAGTATGTAAAATAAGGATGTCTTTTAAACAGTTTCAGCAGTGATATTGACCATGATCATACCATTGTAGATGTTGTGTGCCTGTGAAAAAGAGACATTGACGAGAAGCCATGGGCACTAGTGTCAGACTGATGTACTGGCCCTGGATGTCAACTTCCAGAAAAAATACCAAGTCTTTCCCAACTACGATAATGCAATTAGGAGATGACAGGCAATGCCTTTCAAAATAATACATGGTGATTTTGTACCAGTCTTGTGCAAGAGATCTCAATATTGCAGAAATCACAGATTATGGGAAAGAAGATGAAAGGGAAACCGTGCAAACATTGTCTGGAGCACAGGAATGAAAAATGTCCTGGCGGGGGGATGATCCTTTAACCACTCCAGCAAAATCTATTAAAATTAAGGTGTAGGCACATAAAAGGTCATTGTATTCACAAGTGAATCAAAAGAATTTTTTTAAATGTAAAGAAGATTCAAGGGCTAAAAAATGGATAAAGAGGAATATTTAAGGGCAGGAATGACTCTCATTGCCTATATGGTTGACAACTAGCTTTTGTACTGGGAATAAGGACAGAAATCAGTTCATTTATTAGTGTGACACTTCCAGCCAAATATCATTGTCAAAGTCAGGAAGTTGTGTTAGTAATATGGTGCTAACATGGCAACCACCCTGCCTCAAAGTGCCCTGATAATGAAGAGGTCCAGACACATTTTCTGATGTCAGAGGAACATAAAATGTATCTGCAAGACACAAAGGAAAGGCTTTAACAGCCAGGTTAAGAAAAATAATCTGAGAGAAAGAAGTGAGTCTCAGAATTCTCTGGTTTTCCCCAAGACCTGGCTAGGGCGTCTCATCTTTGTGTGTGGTTGAGTTAGTTTCGCCAAAAAAACTGGGTGAAAATTAAATTTATCAAAGCTGTCAAAGGAATAAAGGCAAAATAATTTCTCATCTCTGAAACTGGCCTTAATACACAGTTGAAGCTTGATAAAATGACATGGATGAGAGACCAAGGTACATTAAAACTTGCAGCAACGAAGCCACAAATGAACAACTGCTTGAGGATTAAATCTACATGAAAACTAATTTGACCTATGACTTGGAATGTGCTTCTTTTGGCTTGTTAACTTCATTTCTATTTCTTGGTTAATGTCACAAACTGTATAAACTGACAAAAACGTTATAACTGAAGAAACAGACACAATTTTATGCTGTATCATTTAAACTTTGCGTTGCTTATTATGTCCTCATTGTGTTGCACCTTGTCTGATTTTAATTGCAATTGCCCCTGGGCAGGGGTAATGACAGATTACATACGCATTCTGTAAGTATAAAGGACTCCAAAGGAACTAGTTAAATTGGAAATAAAGATACAACAAGCAGAGTAGTAATTAATGTTTTAATATTAAAAAATACTAGTTACTGTTCTTATAAAAAGTTCAAATTGTCACAAAACATTTGCAAAATATTCCACTCTCAAATTGCTTTGGCAATTGCAATGGAAAATCTCTGGGGTCAGCATCTCTAAACTCAGCAGAGAAGCCAAGCCAAGGCAGGAACATACTTGAGGTTGGGATACGATCTTCTGAAAATTCCTGTAAGGGAATATCCTCCTTCTTTGCACAAGGGAACCTCCTGCAGTAGGAGGTTTTTGCAACAGACAGTTTTCTTGAAATGTATCAGAAGGGGAGTCAAGCATATGCTGGAATGACTATGACTGCAGTCTGAGACTAAACAGCAGGTAATGTTTCTCAATTAGACATACTAATCCTCATTAGAAAAGCCAGACAAGTATGCTGTGTATTCAGAGATTTAGCTACAGGGCTTGCTACAGCAAACTTCTTATGGTGCATAGCTGAGATAACTTGTCTGTGTCCTGACAGAACTGCTCCTAGGAAATAAATGAAAAATAATCATTTTACATTTATACAGTGACACTATAGGCACATAATCCCTGCAAGCTAGTTGGTTTCCTCTAGAACTGTTGATATGCAGAGGTATTTAACTTTTGCCAAAAGAAATGAAGACAGGTTAGGTAAGTGAGCCTGCTCTTAGGCAGGATGTAACAAAACCATTTGGGTTTTTGTTATTTAGAGGTGCTTCCTCATTCACCGCTCTCCTGTATTTAATAAGCAGAGGGCCAAGTCTTAAATGTCATGCTATCCAACTCTACAAATATTCTGGGACAGGATAGACTGTGGAACAGGGACAAGACACTGCGCTGCTAAGAGTAGATGTCAGAAAGTGAGAGCTAAACCCAGCCTGAATTTGGTTATGCTGGTAAAAAGAGAAATGAGGGAGCCCGGTGTTCTGCTCCTTCCACACCTCACCATGATTCCTTCTGCTGCATCCCTCATCCCTACCTACTTCCAGCATGCTTCAGCCACCTCATCTTCACATGAATTTGTGATGACATCCTGCTTCAGTCAGACTTGCCGCAAAACATTCATAGAGACTGGAAGGGTAGTCTTTAGATTTGCATTCAGACTAATAGGAGCATTTTATACTTACTGTCATTTAAACTGTTTCGGAAGCTGAGAGGTCATCAAAATAAAATTCTTCTAACAATTTTTTCTTTTACCTGACATTTATGTAAATAGTTATCACTATGAAAAATTCCTTTCTCAAAATCAAACTGCACGAATATATTTTAATTAAAAAGTACATTTGAAAAAAATACAGGAGCTTTTCACTAGACCATGCCAATAACTGGAGGATTTTAAACCCTACTGAAATATAACTAAATACATGTTCACTTCAAAAGTGATTTTAAAGACTTCAGCTTTCTTAAAGCCCTTCAGTAAAATCCCTTGGAACCCATCATAAATCCCTTCAATAACATTTTACAACTATTCAGTTTTGGTTGGGTTTTTGTTGAGGTTTTTTTTTCTTTCTGCTGTTGGCTTGGTATGTTTTCCTGAGATCTTGAGAGCAAAACGTTCTAGTGCCACTGTGTTAGCTTTGGGGGAAAATCCAGTGCTATAAGCAAATGAAAATACTCCTTTGTTTTCCCTTCATTACCCAGTAGAAAAGAATAGGGTTGTAATGAACAAATGACCTCACATTTGGACTCACAGAGAGAAAAATGAAATGTATGTTATTTTAAGTTCTCCAGAGTCCATACAAGCAAACCCTTCCAAATATTGCACTAAATGTCAGATCCTGCTTCTTATGAAGCCCGTGGGAGGTTTGCCATTGTCTTCTGTGTCAGCAGGATGGAGCCTCTAGTATTTGTCTTCAGATATGGTGACTTGTCCATGTCTATCAATGTCAGTAGAACCCTGGCTAGTTAGTCTAGTTGAAGATTTGCCAAGACGTGTTTATACTCTGTTGCTGTTTAAAATCACAGCATGCAGGAAGTTTTTCTTTTTTAAACAAACAACAACAGAAAAAAATAAAAACAAACAAACAAAAACAACAATGAACAAACTAAACCTCTTTGCTTAAAGAGGACTGGAGGACAGTCCTACACATTTGGGAAAGGACTGCATGTGCACAGAGCTGAAGATCATGTGAAATATTTGGGTAAAGAATCACAGAATTATCAAGGTTGGAAGAGACCTCATCAAATCCAACCATCAACCTATCACCATCATCTAAAACCATGTCGCTAAGACTAAAACAAGTCCATAAGTACTATCTCTAAACACTTTTTAAACACCTCCATAGACTGTGACCCCACCACCTCCCTGGGCAGCCTGTTCCAATGTCTAACTACTCTTCAGTGAAGAAATTTTTCTTGATATCTAATCTAAACCTTCCCTGGTGCAACTTGAGGCCATTTCCTCTTGTCCACTCACTGGTAGCCCGGAAGAAGAGATTAACTCCCATCACACTCCAAGCTCCCTTCAGGCAGTTGTAAAGAGCGATAAGGTCTCCTTTGTACAGTAGTAGCCAGAGCTGGGGGGCATAGGCTTGCTTTGCTTGCTCACGATAGCGTGCTAACTTCAGCTTTTCCTGAAAGCTGGAACAGAAGATGTAGTGACATCCTTCTGCAGGGCCTATATACGGCAAAGGCAGGAGAGGGAAGGTGTGAGTGCTAGGTGTCATCGAGGGATGGGGGAATATCAATGGGAAGGGAAAACCATCTAGGTCTCAGGGGATGGAAGAACTGAGCCAAAATTCTTGCTACCAGCAAAGCCACTCAGCCAGCTGGGAGCAAGGACTGTCTGGCAGGGCTAGCAGGGGCCGGAAAGGGAACTGTGTACAAAGATTCCCATTTTGGCTTTCTTTTTTCACTCCTGTTTGGTCTGCCCCAGTCACTTCAAGTTTCCTCTGGTTAAAAGTCTAAACATTCTCGAATCAATTTTTCAGTTAGGAAGCCTTCCAGTTTTCCTAGAGAAACTTACTGTAGGAGAAAGGCTTGATATATCTACCTCAAACCTCTAGGCTTTGGATTCCTGTCAGAAGTACCAAGAGATATTATCTTCAATAGCTCATGTAATTTAAGAATTTTTCTGAGCCTGTTTTGTTTAAGCAAAGCCATTCCCTTGCTGTCACCTAAGCTGGAGTACAAACATAGTCTTCTTAAAATTTCAGCACATCATTGTTTTGTTTGAATGTTTCTCCTTGGGAAAAAAATATCCATCTTGCTAAGACTTTTTATTCACTGTCAGACAAAAAAACAAATAGGCTGCAATGCTTAATAAGGACAATAACTGTACTTTATTTTGGAGCCCATCACAAAGAAGAGACGAAGTCCAAACAGCTGTGATGATATTCATATTCATAAGGATCCTCCAACAACATTTGCATTGTTGTAATACCATCTGCTTGAAAAATATATTTAACACCACAGTGATGTAGAATAAAAACAATATGCTCAGTGACAAAATGCGTATGTAGGTAGGAAGTGACTTTGCTAAGTCACAGGACTTGCATGTGGTGTAGATACCAACATGACCCTCCAGTACAGGGCTTAATCAGAAGTCCAGACTTCCTCATTAGCTGCCTAACTTCCCCACTAGCTGCATCACTGTATGCATAATCACAGTACCAACAACAGGGAAGTCCAGGGCTGTCATGACGATAGAATACGGAGCTGCTTACAATTACAGGTGTTTCTGCTGACCCTTCAGACAAAAGCAAGTTGCTGAGATCCTGAAGCTGCCATCACTAGGGTGATATCTTGATCAGCATGTGTTGCCATTAACAGAGCCACTCCTTCAGAAATAGTAATAGTTTTAGATTTTGCTGTTATATCTTATTCCATGTAAAAACCCAAAATAGCCCAATAAGAACTGAAACAATATAAGCTCCAGTGAAAAACATCTGTGACTTTTGTAACCTGCCACTGAAACAATAAGGAGGGATAAATGAAGCCCAAGAGCTTGTGGACACCCACGGGTGGAGAATGGACACCATATACATACCAGTCACTAAGGAGAAGACCATGTAGGTGTGTACTACGACATTCCAGGGTGATCAGCCAGACAATTCACATATCTGCCTGGGAAGGGCTATCCATATCCTTGGGAGTTCTGAAGGAAGATAAAATCATTTCCCTACTCTGGGGCATCCCAATACTTTCTAACTGTGACCCGCTTCCAGGAACACATTTCACCTCTGGTAATATAGACAGTGGCTATCCCACAGGCTCTTGTCCCATGTTTTCAGCTCTGGCACACACTGTGGGAACCATTCCCCAAAGCAGAACCAGCTCATCAACCAGACTCATCCAGTGGGGACCTGTGTCCTGACATAGAATGCTGAGCTGGAAGACACAACAAGCTTTTCCTCCTCTGCTGAAGGGATGCAAAACAATGACAGTAGTGACACAGGCCACCATCAAGAGAAGCTGATGAGACTGCTGAAGAAGTGACAGAGGACCTTCACCACACCAAAACTTATTCAGGTCTATTAGGGCAAGAGGTCAGCATTTTAGCCCAGCATTTCTAGCTTCAGGAAAACAGGATAAAAGGCACAGAAAGAGAATATTAAGGCAAGGACAATGGTCAGAGCTGAAATCAGGGAGGAAGACAAAAACATGCATCAGCTTTCCTCAGATTATTATTCAGTGGGGTCAATACCTCAGCTGTGCTTGTGTCATTTCTCCTTTTTTTTTCCTTTTCTCATTCAGATGGTGGAGAACCTGCAATAACTGTTAAATAGATTATTGTTAATAGTGCAACAGTTTTTACTGCTCATGCAGTAACTCATTGCCAAACCAATAATCACTTTGGCTTTTGACCTGACAATATTTATTTGCAGTGGATACCCCTGGGTTAAACGACTTCTGTTCTTTTTGGGCACCAGGCCCAAACATCTACTTGAGATTATTTTTTGGAGTAAGATGCGCTGTGTCTGCCTGCTGATTACAAAGGGATCTTAAAGTGAGCAGGTCAGCCATGACCATCCATTCTCAGACTACAGACCCTGCCCAGGAGGAAAGAGAAGTCTTTGCTTCCTAAGACATTGCGGACATTTTCTGCACCTGGGTTAGTGAGGAGAAGAAAAATGGAGTCTGTCCGTTCAAGCTTACAGTGACTTCTGTGAGCCACATTGTTTTAAAAGCAGCATCTGTTAGTCATAAGCTTTTTGCTTCAACCAAGTTGACAGATTTTATTGGAAAGGAAAATGAGTTGCTATTGCTCAGCATAACCACCAGGAAATGCAAGATACTTCTTTCTGGTGGAGCCCTCTAATTAATACCTCCTTGAAGTAAAATTGAAGTAGGAATTAGATAGTGTGTCAGGACCTCTGAGATAATTAGAAATATACCTATGGCTTCAGTGTTTTGCAACTTCATGTATAAACAGTTAATAGAAACATTGTGTAATACACTACAGCATTGTAATTATTACTTATTGTAATAATTTATAAATAACTGACTTCAGCTCTGCAGTGCAAAATGGTTGCAGTATTATGAAAACTGCAGACACTGACTATACCGTATTTCATCTGAACAACTCATTATGGATGGGCTGCTGCATTCACTGGTACAGTTCATCTTTTGTTTGTTGCTAGCCCAGACTGTGAAGGGTTTTCTTAAATGACTCTATAAAAACAGTGTTTTCCCTCTGTTCCAGGGATTCAATAGCTCTTAAACACCTCGACTATTTGGATCTACAGCTGCAAAATTTGCATGTGAATACCTCCATTGACCATTTAATTCAGAACAGGTTTTAGTTGGCTTAGTTTTTAGTTGCAATTCCCATGCATTAAATGAAATGGCCCTATATAAATTGGCTTGATCATTTCATGCTTGCACTATTAAGTGCACTGTTTCTTAAGGACACAACCTTACAATCTTTGAAGTGAATTAGATTTTTGAAAAGCTGCAAGCAGAGAATGTTCTTTCTACCAAAATATGTGCCTTTGCAAAGGCATGGACTCCTCCATTGCTGGAGGAGTTGGTGTTTACAAATATCTTCGTGTCATTTTGCTGTACTTTGAAGTTTATCCTGCAAAGCAAAGGCACTCAGTCACATCAGAAACATAAAAAGATGAAAAAATATGTTTGTAATTAAGATCTAGAGTCAGTAAAGCAGCCCTATGCAGAGAGGTTATTTAAGCATGTTTTCAAATTTAGGCACGTGTTTAAGTCACATGAAAGGCAGGTAGTGTTTTAGCATTTCTCCTTTCACCGGCTGTCATACCCACTATCTACCAGAGGAATCAGAAACCAAATGAACTGAATGTTGTGCCTGTACTTCCTGAGAAAAGATGTCATATGTGTTTGAATATTTTCCTAAGTAAGGATTAGATTTCAGTATATGCTCCAGTGAGTTCCTAGATCAAGGTCTAAGATCATTCAAGATGAAGAAGTACAAAGGATTTAGCCATCTTTCCCAAAGAAAAGACCCTTCTTTTGAACCCAGCCCACATTTTTTCAGAGAATCACTGCTCTCCGTAGGTCTCAAACAGCTGGACTGCAGCTGGCAAGGTTTAGTTTGAATAAAGTCAATGACTGCCACCTGATAAAATACACTCATTTACGAGTGTGAAAAATTTGCAGCCTGCACAATGTAGGGTTTGATGTAAATAAAAGGGTATATAATTTCAAAACCACCTACCAATTTGTTTTAAATTGGTATAGTAATAATTATGACAATGAAACAGCTTCTGGTTTTTGATAAAAAATAATTTTCTTTTTTACTGCAGGCCATATACCACTAATACTTCTTTTTGTTGTTGTTACTTTTTGGGGTTTTGGTTTTGTTTTTATTTAAGATAAGAACATCCTCACTTAATTAGGGGTAGCATTTGCTTTGCTTTGTGAAAATGTAGTCTCATGATAAAATCTTATAATAATAATAAGGATCATGCTGTTTTATAAAGGACCTTCAATGATTCCAGTTTTGAGTCTGCTTTGTAGTGTTATTTGCTTGACTCATAATCTTCCAATAAAGTTTGTCTGCCCAAAACATTTATTTCTTTACTTGGTTTGTATTTAATTGTAATAAATCACTGAGCTGTAAGAATTCCAAAGATACAGGGATCAATTTTATTCGCTCACAAACTTTATGCAACTATGATTCCACTAACTTGAGCTGTATCATTCAGTTCACTACCATACACAGACAGCCTTCTCTACTAACTTTAAAAATGTTTCCAGTTCTCTTTTTCTCCCCATTTTGAACAAAATACAAATAAATTTGAGAATAAAGGGAAATTTTCATCTACTTTCTTTTCAAAATTATCTAGAAAAGACCACTTATACAAATATGTCCCTCAAGTATGAAAGCTATTTAATAATAGAGTAGTTTTACTGGTCAAAGAGAAAGCATGAGTGAGAAGTTGTTATTGTATTCAGTTTAATAGCATATTTTCATTCCATTCATCCCAAGACTTACAAAGTGAAACAGAGAACATGCACATGAGGTTTGCTCAGCACTACGTAGCATCAACATCTGGTCTGAAAAGCCCACGTTTGTGTGATTTGTACATACAGATGAAATAGTTTAAGGCTCCCCCTGACACTTGCTCAAAGTATCATGATTAAGAGAAAACAGTCACAGGCACACTACCAGAGGTATAGCCCTGTATCAGGATCTTCTTTCACAGCACACTTGCACACCTTTTCACATGGTGCACAAGCAGATTTGGATACTGTCCATCTCAGGACTGTGCTTATTCCAATTCCTTATCAGGTCTTCTGTGTGCAGCACTAATGTGGATTTAGGCAGTTTCTCACAGCACCATCTGCAGCCCATCAACATCCCAAAGGTGATTTGACCCCACTGCACTGAAAGCTGAGAAAGCATGTACAGTGGGAGAAAGAAAGGAAGTTAAGAGTCTGAAGCAGACAGCTGATTTTTCAAGTACCAAAACCAGATAGTACGATGAAAAGATGATAAGACAAATTATTTCAAAAGCACGATTTAATCTGTTGCTTGTGGGGTTGTGCTGGTGGCAAATATGGCCTAGCAATTTCCACTGAAGCAGAAGTGTCTGCAGGAACCTCTCTGCAGACACCTGGGTCTGATTATTGCAATCCCATCCTCTGACTTACAACCAAGGTGTTAAAAGTTCTCTCCAGAAGATGAAAAATTTGTTTGCTCCTTAGAGTTTTGGTCTATGTTAAGAAAGTAATTCAGCCCATACTTCTTTCCTTCGAAGCCCATCAGCATAAAACAGCAACTTACTTCTGAAGATCACTTTAATTTCATCTGCTGTGACTGTTGGTCGAATTAGAACCGCTCAAGAGGACACATAAGACTAGCAAACAAGAGTTAAGGATTTTTGCCCAAGACAGATCTTCCCAGGCACAGCATCTGGTTTTCAGGTTCTAAACAAACTTACAGTTCAGTTTATTAGAGCACAGGGAGGTGAAATGTCCTGCCAGAGATCTCTCAGTGAGTGGTGTATAGCACTGGGTTTGAGCCCAGGTTTCACCTGATTCCAAAAATTCTGCTTTCTTGTTTGAATGCTTCCCATCTGTCAACCCTGCTTCTTTCTGCACACTCCCTAGTCAACAAAATAACCAATCCTTCTTCCAGATGGGGTTTACAGGGTTTTTTTTTTTCTTGTCACTCATCCAGCATGTATGAAATCTGTTGGATTCAGTAAAACCTGAATTTGTAGTGAAACTGTATTTTCAGTCCACTAGAGAAGGGGAACAGCAATGCAGCCTCCCTACTCAGCTCTCCTACAGACACACTCATAGATAGGAAATCCTCTCTAGTGCCTAACCAAGGGTTATCCACAGCTGGTAACAGCAAGAAGGGTCACTGCTCTCCAGAAGTGCCAGGACTGCAGTGAGCCAAAGCCCCTGCAAATGCTGGATGAGTACATATTTTCTAGTTTTCTTGGGCAATCTTTCTTTCCCTGTTGCACTTGGAAACATTCATTAGCTGAATGTTTACTTCTTGGAAGAGCAAACTCCCTGAGTTGCTCATCAGTGTTCAGCTCTGACCTGTGTCCAGTTTTTCCTCACCCCTCAGAGCCATGAGTGAGCACATTACAAGCCCAGGCTGAATTCCTTTTGAAATCAGTAAGAGTTTTTAAAACAGTAAATTCAAGAGGAGTGGAATAAGGAACAATATAGTGGCAGTAATAGTAGTAGCTGTTTCTGAGTTTATTATCATTTTTATTATTATATTATTGTTATT
>VWZX01004277.1:104906-129307 GCA_013399015.1 Galbula dea
TATTATTATTCTGGGCTCCTCAGCATAAAAAAGATGTGGACCTTTTGGAGCGAGTACAGAGGAGGACCACAAAGATGATTAAAGGACTGGAGAACCTCCCCTACGAGGACAGGCCGAGAGAGCTGGGGTTGCTCAGCCTGGAAAAAAGAAGGCTTCGAGGGGTTCTCATAGCTGCTTTCCAGTACCTAAAGGGAGACTATAGGATAGAAGGAGAGAGACTTTCTAGGTGGTCAAATTGTGATAAGACAAGGGGAATGGTTATAAGCTACAAGAGGGGAAATTTAGATTNGATTAGAGATTAAGAGGAATTTCTTAACCAGGAGGGTGGTTAGGCACTGGAACAGGTTGCCCAGAGAGGTCATGGATGCTCCATCCCTGGCAGTGTTCCAGGCCATGCTGGATATGACCCTGGGTGACCTGGTCTAGTGATTGGCATCCTTGCCCATGACGAAGGGGTTGGAACTAGATGATCTTTAAGGTCCCTTCCAACCTGTCCATTCTATGATTCTGTGGTTGTTATTATGATTAACAAATTTAACCATATAACACACCTGGTTCCTACCTGAAGCACCACCAAGCTGAGGGGTCTTAATAGAATTGTGTCTTGGGGGTTCTCTGAGCCTAAAGCAATGCATTTCTCTCTGGAAACATGGAAGTCTTTTGCTACTTTGGCAGCTATCTTACTACCTTATACAGAATCTGTCTAAGAATCAAAAAAAGCTAGAACAAAACCCAAGGTTTCCCTTTAATCCACTTTGCAGTGTTGTATAATTTACAGCATTTCTCTGTGATTCAATTCCTTCTCATGCAAAGTAAAGTCACCAAAAAATGCCTGTCTTTGCCAAGCACTGGGTTTCCCAGGTAATGAGGAGCATACCAGGTATAAACAGTTTGAAAGTTTACAGGGTTTGAAGCACTCTTTCAAAATTGAAATTATGTTCCATGGGGAGGTTTTTTAAAGTGTCTAATTAATTATTTAATTTTTGTAGCTGCCTAGTGAGAAAAACAACTGAAATGTTAATAAAACAAGCCTGGTCACTGGGCACACGAAAAAAATATTGTCTTTCACACAATGCAGTAGAGCATGCAGCTGTAGACAGTTCTGCCTGGCCTCCACCTCCGTCAGAGTGGCTGTGTGTAGGACTGGGCTCTGATGCTGTCTGACGAGCTGAGCCAGCTTAAAAAAAAAACTAGATTCAGTTTTGCTAAAGAGTTCATTTGAGCCAGGAAATTCAAGGTAGGAGTTTGTGACAAAACAAAAGGACTGACATTTGCTAAATAACTGTGTTGTGCACCATATGACTTTCTACTCAACCTGAATCTTGAGAGGAGGGGTCTTCAGAGCTGGTCTCCTGTGTGGGAATGAATATTCACAGTGGGCATATAGGATTGTGTCAAATTATTCTTTCCTTGACAATTCTGATTCAAAAGTAAGTCACGAGTGAAAAATTAATAGGGCATGCAAACCATCTTCAGTCTGTCTCAACTGAGCACAATTATTTTATATAAAAAAAAAACCAACACAACAAAACAAAAGAAAAACTTAAAAGGAATTACATTTCTGAGGTTTGTTGGTTACACCCTGCCATCTTCACTCCCAAATGAAAGGTCTTGTCCTACTGTTGTCACAGTGGATGTTTCACTCCTTCAAGGTCACATAGCAATTACCATTTTTCATAACCAACCCTCCCTAACGTGACCTCTATCTCCCATTAGAACTTAGCCAGGTCCAGTCTCCTCATGACCATCCTCCGCTCAGTCCCTGTGGTTCAGGTAGCCAGCAGCAGGCAGCCCTTTTTGTAGGGCTCCCTACAACATGGTCATATCAGATAGTTTAGGACAAAAGAATTCCTAATCTGGATTACATAACAGGGAAAAAAAATGAGCGACTCATGGCAGCTTTCAAACTGGCATGTGCTGCGACAGTCTGTGAAGGGACAGCACCACTGTGTTGACCTATGCCAGCAAGGTGGATGGCTGTGGCAGATGGGTCTTGCTAGCAGTAATGCACAGTATAAAGGGGGTTTGTGTCCTCCCTTTGAAATAAGCAAGTTTAAAGTGTAAAATATATTGTATAGTAAAGCCTTAGACAGAAGTACCTAAAAAGGCTCAGTGTTTGAGATTCTTTAGTTTTATATTAAGAACAAGAACAAAAAAATCCATGTTTCTCTCCAATTCAGAAAGTAGAAGCTTTGCACATGTTTTTGCCTTTATCTCTGTGTTTAACTGATCAGGGGAGCTATGTGTTGCGTGGCCTCATACTGCTTGTAACTGTCTTCTGGTTTAGTTTTCTTTTTTTAAAAAAAAACAACAACAAACACATACACACAAAAATGGACTTAACTTTGAAATAGAGATCTTGAGATGAGAAAAAAATATATTCTTTTAATAACTACACTATATATTTTCCTGGGGAAGTGAACATTATCCCAAAAATATAATCCATGGGTTCCTGTATTTGAACTGTCCCTCATCTTGAAGCAATAAACAAAGGATAATCAAACACTTACTAGCTGAGTAAATATTTTTACTCATATACATAAACCAATCTAGGTCAGATTCTCATGTTTTTGCTCTGCATTAACACATCTTTGAAAAACTTTTCAGGGTTGGTAGATTCAAAATCACTTTTTTCCATCTTATCTCCATACGCTAAATTGAGGAACTATGCATATATACATACATATGTATATACAGACACTTTATATATACATTGGTTTCTACAGACCCTCCAAGAACTGTTTCTTTTTCCTCCAAACAAAGTCCACCATTGTGTTCATGTAAGTATCCCTAAGGATCTCTGCAATAAAAAAATCCCAATGTATTTTACAGAGGTCAGCATGTTCCAGCAATGTGACACGCTCCAGCTGCCTACAAACTAGGGGGAAGGATCTTTCCAGTCCACCTTAGAGATCATGGGGACATGCAAAAAGCTCCATTTTGGCAACATGCTCCCATACAGCCCCTCTTACTGTGCATGTTCGCTCCTATCTGGATCTCAGCAAGCCCATCTCCTATCACACGACAGCACAAAAGAGAGCCTTGTACTGTGGACATTGTCAGAATAAATCATTCGCTCTAACTCTGTGGAGGTTTAAGCCTTCAACTACATTTTAATCAGCCTTTCAAATTTTTCCATTGCCTGAGAATTATGTTGAAGGCCTCAAAGGGCATGCCCCCACATTTTCCCTAAAAGCTATATGAGATGGGAATGGAAGAGTAACTGCCTGTTCTCTGAGGACCTCCCAAAGGACACCTGTCAAGAGACCAGACACTCTGCCATTGCCCTACCTGCAGATAGCAGCAGACAATGACAATGTCAAGTAGCATCTGCTAGCATGATTGTCTATGCCTTGTAAAGCTGTGTTGCTCAGTTCTACAAAATCTGCTGCCATGCTTCAAAAGCTTTTCTTTCTAAAGGCAATAGCCTTAGGTTTATTCCAGACTCTTTCCACACTTCAGCATGATCACATATGTTACAGTTGGATTGAACTGCTTTAAGGTAACAGTTCTGCTGTAACCTTTGCTTCACACAAGTGATCACTTTATGTCCTGAAAAACACATACCAGGCCAGACTTTACCTCTTTGAACCATACCTGTCTCCTGATGTTCTAAGACTTATTTTCCTCATGAGAAATAAGAAGAGGTGAGCACTCACAGACTGAAATAAAGAAGTCTTCACCATTTCCTAAGCCTTTGCTAAGAAGTGCAGCAGCACTTCAGGTAGCAGCAGCTTTCAGCTTCCCTAAGAAGCAATCAAACACAAAATATGAAGCCCTGGTTGAACCTTTTTCTAGGGGAGGTGTTATAAAATGAATTCCCTGAATATTGCATGCGTTGTGGAAACTGTTGACATTTTCCCCAATTAACTTAACTCACTAGGCACTATCACCTTGCAAACCAGCTCAGTCACTCTGCCAGAAAACAGGTGGCCATGAGCCATACCTCAACCAGTGACTTTGGATCCTGAAGGCAAAAATGCATGGCCAGTCTTACCAGACCACCCATCTACCCCCAGTCCGGACCAAACCTCCTGGTAAGCCATTTCAGATATGAGACCTTCTCATCTGCCTCTGTGAGAGTACTGTGACAAATCCATGGATGCCAGATGAATATAACATATTGGCATATGGGACACAACCCCACAAGCCAGAGCTCCCCCAGATAGAGGAGGAATATTTCTTCTCCAGGAGCTAGATATGCTTTTTAATTCTTAGTGAGAAGGAGAACGTACATTTCATCTAACAGACTAACTATTAAAATATTTTAAAATGGAAACATAGACCTCAGGTGGTATTCTGGTGTTTGTAAAACATGAGGCAGATTAGACAAAACAATCTGACAATCTCCTTTTTCCAATAATTTGGGGCTGGACTGAAAAGCTTGCACAGTTACTCCATTCCTTCTTCATCCATTAGACTCTGCTCCTCCTCTGTTGGCCTCAGTGCTTCCATTTCCCCCAAGGGACCTAGAAGCCAACTTTTCCTGTTTTTATTACACTAACCTTTCATGGATCCAGGCCAGACCACAAAGAAGCAAGCCACAGCCATCTGCCCATTTCATGCCTTATCCTGGAAAGATGTAACATTGCAGGTCATCAGCTGCAGTGGTCTAGCTTGGATTTATCCCCAGCCTGGAATTTATCCAAAAGCCACTCCTGGGAAATCCTCACATGACTTCTTCTTACAAGGCCTCAATATAAACCAGCTTTCTCTGGTTATTTTCCCCCCTTTATTTATCAATCTATTTGTTTCGGTTGTTTGTGGGATTTTTTTGTTTGTTTCTTGGGTTTTTTTCCCCAAACCTTTCAATTTCCCAGTTTGCAACCGTATTTTTAGGAAGACACGACTGCACCTCCTCAGTCATGAGGACTGACTGCTGACTGCCACCTTGTCTGAGGGGCTACCCCTGCTATTGAGACCAAATTCTTTCCCTCTTATTATTCTTTTTACAAGACCCAACCTTAGTTCAATCTTTCACTATAAACCTATTAAACAAACCATACGCACATCTGTGATGTTCTAGCTGTTTATTTGGGCATCAGTAAGTCAATCAGCAGTGGAACCTATGTGTAGAGCAGTCTAACACAACTATGGTAGTAAATAGGTCTAGAATAGAGAACAGATGGCAAACTGAGTGAACAAAATGAGAAAATGAATGTGTATTCCTTTTCCTCCTCTGCAGGCTCTATACTCTTCTCCCAAGCTCAGTCTCAGCTTCTCTCCTCCCAGATGAAAGTTCCTGGTTCTTGGCTACAGTTTCTGCCATTACAGCTCTCAAGCAAAGGAGCAGGGTTCAGACAATATCAGCTCTTCCTACTGTTTGTGATAATGGTACACAGGACCTTTCCCAGGCTGCTGACAGGGTGTGGGTTGCAACTCTGTCCTTGTGTTGCAGGGAAGTGTTTGTGCCATGGGTGCCTTGGGCAACCCTCAACCTCCACTCACACAACATCCTTATGACCTTCTTAGGAAGCCTGTCAGCCATGGCTGTTTTCCTTCTTTCCTATCCTTCTTCTAAGTAAGACTCTTTTTTTTTCCTGACTCCTAATCTTGGTTTGTTGGTGTTTGTTTGATTTTCTTCTGATGTGGTTATTTCATGGGTAGACTGTGCATGAAGACAAAGCCAGTCCCAGTGACTAAACTAGAAGCAACATCTCAGCAGGAAAGGTTGTTTCTTACCTTTATATCCCTCAATTTTTTAAGATCACAGGCCATTACTTTGTCTGTAAAAGCGAGCAACATTTTCTCCAGTGGTTCTTCCAGCACTTTCTAAAGAATTATATAATGACCAAAGTCAGAAGAGACCTCTCCAAATCCTCTGCCTTGGGTAGGGATGCCATTCACTAGACCAGGTTGCCTAGGGTCACATCCAGCCTGGCCTTAAACACTGCTAGGGATGGGACGTCCACAACTTCTGGGAGCAACCTGTTCCAGTGCTTCACCGCCCTCTGGGTAAAGAACCTCCTTCTAATTTCTAGTCTAAATTTCCCCTCCTTCAGCTTATATCCATTCCCCTTTGTCCTATTGCAAACTGATGAGCTGAGAAGTCTCTCCCCCTCTATTTTGTTATCCCACTTTAGGTATTGAAAGAATACTATAAGGTCCACTCAAAGCCTTTTCTTCTCCTGGCAGAACAATCCCAACTCTCTCAACCTGTCCTTGTAGGGGAGGTGCTCTAGTCCTCTGATCTTCTTTGTGACCCTCCTCTGGACCTGCTCTAATAGGTCCACATCTTTTTTATGCTGAGGACCCCAGAACTAGATGCAGTACTCCAGGTGGGGCTTCACAAGGGCACCGTAGAGGGGCAAAATCACCTCCCTCACCTGCCTCTCCTGATGCAGCCCAGGATATAGTTGCCTTTCTGGGCTGCAAGTATGCATTGCTGGCTCATATCCAGCTTTTTGTCTATCATGACCCCCAAATCTTTCTCTGCATGGCTGCTTTCAACAAGTTCCTCTCCCTGTCTGTACTTACACCTTGGATTGGCCCTACACAGATACAGGACCTTACACTTATTAAACTTCATTTGATTCTCACAGGCCCACTTTTTAAGTTTGCCCACGTCCCTCTGGATGGCATCCTGCCCTTCTGGCATGTCAACCATATGACTCAGCTTCATGCTGTCTGCAAACTTGCTGGGGGTGCACTTGATACAACTGTCCAGGTTATTAATAAAGATATTGAAGAGGACCAGTCCCAAGACAGAGCCCTGAGGGACACCACTTGTCACTGGTCTACATTTAGACAAAAAGCCATTGACCACAATTCTCTTGGCTGCATCTATCCATCCAAATTCTTATCCACCAAACAGCCCACCCATNACACCTTGGATTGGCCCTACACAGATACAGGACCTTACACTTATTAAACTTCATTTGATTCTCACAGGCCCACTTTTTAAGTTTGCCCACGTCCCTCTGGATGGCATCCTGCCCTTCTGGCATGTCAACCATATGACTCAGCTTCATGCTGTCTGCAAACTTGCTGGGGGTGCACTCAATACAACTGTCCAGGTTATTAATAAAGATATTGAAGAGGACCAGTCCCAAGACAGAGCCCTGAGGGACACCACTTGTCACTGGTCTACATTTAGACAAAAAGCCATTGACCACAATTCTCTTGGCTGCATCTATCCATCCAAATTCTTATCCACCAAACAGCCCACCCATCAAATCCATATCTCTCCAATTTTGAGATACGGATGTCATGCAGAAATGTATTGAAGGCCTTACAAAAATCAAGGTAGATGACATCAGTCAGTCTTCCCACATCTACTGTTGCAGTTACTCCATCATAGAAGGCCACCAGACTGGTCAGGCACGATTTGCCCTTAGTGAATCCATGTTGGCTTCTTAGGATAACCTCTTTGTCTTGCATGTGCCTTAACATCACTTCCATGACAATCCACTCCACGATCTTCCCAGGCACAGAGATGAGGCTCACTCACCTGTGGTTCACTGGGTCTTCCTTTCTGACCCTTTTAAAAATGGGGGTGATGTTACGCTTCCTCTAGTCACTTGGGACTTCACTTGACCTCCATGATGGAGAGTGGTCCTGCAACTACATCAACCCATTCCCTCAGGACCCTGGGACATATGTCATCAGGGCCATAGACTTGTTCATATCAAATTTCATAAGGTGGTCCTGAACTTGCTCTTGACTTACAGTGGGAGGGCCTTCACTGTACCAACACTCACCTAGGGCTACTGATTCTTGGCTGGTGCAGGAAGCTTGATTACTAGCAAAGACTGAAATGAAGAACTCGTTGAGCAGCTCAGCTTTCTCCATATCCATTGTCAAAGAAGGTGAGCTGCTAATGGATACACAGTGCTTCAGGAAGACATGCAACCAGCAGACGTTTGCAGTGGGACAGTGCAACATTTTCAAAACAAACAAGCACCTATTAGCCAATATTAAAGTTTTTCTAGCAAATTTGTAAGAGTCATGTTATTTCTCATGACAATGGCAACAAAAAAGATATTTCTATGAACTTAATAAGCACACACTTTTCATTCTCCAGTCCTGACACTACTGTCTGATTTCACACTCCTGTTACATTCTGTATCCCTTGGCTGTTAAACACTATCTGTTGTCATAGATTTTCCAGTTTAAACAGGTGAAAGGCTTCTGGTCATTAACAACTTAATTTAGGCATGAGATCGCCACCAGACTTCCTGTTAACATGACACCAGCAACTCTGATGGATCCATCAAAGCTCACATGGTGGAGCTGGGACAGTGTCATCACATAGCTGCACAGTGTGGCAGCACAAATGTAGGCAGGGGCAGTGTACAGCCTGCCGGCTTGTGTACCCAGCTCATGCCTCCCCAGGGCCTTAAGCAGTTTAATGAAGCAAGAGCAAAGGCCACATACCCAAGTAAAGGAAAACAAAAGACTTATTCTCTACTTCCCACCAGCAGGCAATGTCCCACCACTTGCTAGGAGGTAGTGCTTCATTATAAAAAGTGGTTGCTTCAGAAGACAAATTTCATAATAATGAATACCTCCCCTTCCTCCTTCTTTCTCCTAGATTTTACTGCTGAACTCATGTCATATATTATGGAATATCCATTTGATCCGTTTAAATCAGCTCTCATGGCTACTTCTCTCCCAAGATCTTGCCCACCTCCAGCCTACTGGTGAGAGAGATTTGTGGGAGAGATACTCAGTGCTGTGCAAGAAGAACACAGCAGAAGTTAAAACCTTGGTGTGTTAACAACACCTTTCTAGCCACCAATACAAAGTCTCGTGGTGAGACGTGACAATTCTTTCCATACAACCCTATCACATATGTTTCCGTTAATAAATCCCTGAGATCCTCTTCACCTTTTAGTTTCTTGCCTTCATCCCTTGAAATTCCTTTTATATGCTCTCTTTAAGGACAAACGTATCCTGAAGCGACCAGAAGCCTTTTCTTCTCAGATACTATCTTGAAAAGGAACAGTGTTCTACATCTCAGCAAGCTTTAGAATAGCCCTCCTTGCATTTCTGCTCCTGCTGTTGTGAGAAATGAAGCCGCAGTGTCCTGAACCAGGTTGCAAGTGAGGTGCGTGGCATGCTGGGTGTTACTCAGCTTTGCCTCTCATTCTGTCTTCCTGTCCCCTTCTTTTCCTCACCCTCACAGTGCAGCTTGGATTTACTCCTACACAGGCCTGCTTCAGACCCTAAGCACAGAGAGTGAACTTGTTTAAGACAATGCTGGCAAAACAGATCTTGGCTCAGAACTGATATGTGCACTTCCACTCTACTGAGATTCCTCAATGCCAACATCTTTCACTTAGTGTCAGAAAAATTACATATTCTATGAGGTTTGCAGTGATCAGTATGAAGCAGTATCAGCTCCTGAAACAATATTAAATCAATATCAAAACACTGTTGAGAGTGATCAGAAATAATACATCCAAGTTCTACTCAGCAAATGCAAATAGCACAACCCAGCTTTGCTTTGCCTGATGCTCAAGATGCCTTGCTTGTAGTTTACTCTGTAAATTTAATCACTGTCATCTGGCAAATTCAGAGATGTTTTAGCCGCAGAAAAGAGAATGACAAGGACTGGTGTGAAGGCAAGGAACACAAACTTAGAAAGCAATACAAATGTTATATTCCTCTTTGGCCTCTGTAGTCCTTACCAGATGGCCAAACAAGATGCCATTTGCAAACATATGAATCATAAAGTTCTACAAGACCAAAGTGTGCAATTTTGGCTGGATTTTGCATACAGAACACAAGCGACAGTGATGTGACTTCCTATGGCTTCCCTTGTGCATTTCTTCTGGAATCAAGTCCTTCCAGTGGGGTTGGGGCTACAGAGTGCAGCAGGAAGACAGTCTATACTGGTCAAGGAGGAGGTTCTGACACCATTTCATGGAAGGGGACAGGGTGGCTGTTGTTGAGCAACTTAGCTAGCAGTAATGGCCCATACAGAAGACAAAAAAAGTATGAGCTGCCACAACAGCCAGCTCCCAGGGGAAGTTCACTCCCAGTGAAGGAGGCAGCCATTATGGGTTCTCAGCAGCTGGTATGTGTCACTTTAAATGCATGTATTAAAAACTATTCCTCTTCTCCCCAAAACATAAAAACAAAGCAAAAAAGTAAGTAATGGCACTGACAAAAATTATCAAGATGATCTTTATAAGAGACAGCTATTTGATATATGTGTGAATATAGCCATAGTCTCCAGCTATAGAGCTTAATCAAAGCCATGCAAAATCTGTGCTTTGTGACAGAGTCTCAAGAGACCAGTTTTCAGCCCTGTGAAATCTATGGGTTGTGACTGAGTCTCAAAAGACCATGTTCTGTAATTGTGTACAAATGCAGTCGCCGCAGGATAAGGGGCCAAGGCAACGAAGACAATGGCTAAAAAGGCAGGAAAGGCCTTTTAAATTAGGTCTAGAAAAAAAAGTGTCTTAAGTGTTATGCCTAGAAGCAAGACACAGTTAATATACAGTAATTAATAAAGAGATAGGAAACACAGATGGATAAGGAAAAGGGAGAAATCAGAAAACACTGCTACCATAGAAGCAAAGTGCCCTTTTAAGAGCTGTTACAAAAAAGTACACAATGCACTTACATTTAGATATTACATTGAAACTCTAAAGAGTCATCTGCAAAAATCTAACAACAAAAAAACTCAAGTGTTTGGATTAATTTGTTTTGCTCTCAAAAATATGTTTCATTGAAAACCACAAAGAAAGAAAAGCTTTTAAAATAAGCTCTTTGGAGGCTCCTGCTCTAATAAAATAAGTATGATAAGATGAGCATGAGTTTATGACCCTTTTGGAATTTGATCATGATGTTCCAGGCTCAGGGCAAGTATAAAGAAATTGCATGTTATATTATGCCCAAAGGATTACTCCTTCTAATGATAGCTGTAAACAGTATATCTATTTGAAATACTGAATAAGAGAGGGCATACTGTCTCAAGCACACACTGCTTGCTACAAAAAGCCCATCTGCATTATTATATCTAGGGCAAGGTCAGGCAGCTTGTGAAAAATGCAACAGAGCACACAAACTTGCCTGTCTGTAGTTAAAGTTGGGATGCTCTGCCCCAAAGCATCAGAAAACATCCTCAGAGACATCTAAACCTATCAGCTGATTCTCACAACTACATGACCGAGTTAAAATCCATGGCTCTGAATTTAGTTATGAGAGAGATTGCATTTCCTAGCTTGGTCCCAGGTTTTAGCTTCAGGGGGTCCCCACGGCTGCTGGGAAGTTCAGATCAAAACTACACGCCAAACTCACTATGAGAACCTAAGGGAACAAGATGTGGGAGCAGCTTGGATGATGTGGTAGTTGGAGGCAGTCTTGGCAATATCAATCATGAAATGATAGAGTTTTCAATTCTTTGAGGAATAGGGCAGGGGTGTGTCAACAGAAGAACTACCTTGGACTTTCAGAAGGTGAACTTTGGACTGTTTAGGAGTTTAGTCCAGAGAGCTCCAAGGAAGGCAGATGTAAAAGGCCTGAAAAGGGTCCAGGAAGGCTGGACACATTTCAAAAAGGGAATCTTAATAGCTCAAGAGCTGGCTATCCCCATGTGCCAAAAGACAAGCTGATGAGGAAGAAGACCAGCCTGACTGAGCAGAGAGCTCATGTTAGAAATCAGAAGAAAAAAGGGAGTTTACAGCCTCTGGAAGAAGGCACAGGCAACTGAGAAGTTCTACAAGGATGTTGTTAGGCTATGTAGAGAGAAAATCAGGAAGGCAGAAGCCCAGCTAGAACTTAATCTTGCCACTGCAGTAAAAATCAACAAACACAAGGGCTGCTGGGTAATTTTAATGAGGTTCTGTTGGTTTTCTTTCTTTTTCTTATCTGCTGCCTAGATGACGGGATTGAGCACTCCCTCAGTAAATTTGCAGGTGAGACCAAGCTGGGTGGAAGCATTGATCTTCTCAAGAGTAGGAAGGCTCTACAGAGGGATCTAGACAGACTAGATTGTTGGGATGAGGTTTAACAAGACCAAGTGCCAGGTCTTACACTTTGACCATGACAACCCTATGCAGTGCTACAGGCTTGGAGCAAGGTGACTGGAAAGCTGCTCAGCAGAAAAGGACCTGGGATAGTTGGATGAATATGAATCAGCAGTGTGCCCAGGTGGCCAAGAAGGCCAACAGTATCCTAGTTTGTATCAGGAATAGTGTGGCTGGCAGGTCTAGGGAGGTAGTTGTCCCGCTGTACTTGGCATTGGTGAGGCCACATCTGCAGTATTACATTCAGTTTTGGGCCCCTCACTACAGGAAGGACATTGAGATGTTGGAGCCCGTCCAGAGAATGGCAACAAAGTAGGTGAAAGGTTTAGAGCACAAGTGTTTTGAGAAGTGATTGAGGTAACTGGGGTTGTTTAGTCTGGAGAAGAAGAGACTGAGGGGAGACCTTCTCACTCTCTACAGCTACTTGAAAGGAGGTTGTAGTGAGGTGGGGTTTGGTCTCTTCTCCAAGGTCACAAATGATAGGACTAACTATAGGCCAGTCAGCCTCACCTCCAGCCCAAGAAAGGTGATGGAGCACTTTATCCTTGACTATGTCTCTAGGCATTTCAAGGATAAGGGAGTCATTGGGAGCAGTCAGCATGGGTTTCCCAAGGGGAAGTCATGTTTGACCAACCTGATAGCCTTTGATGAGGACATAACCAGGTGGATAGATGAGGGTAGGGCAGTGGATGTGGTTTATCTTGATTTCAGTAAAGCATTTGACATTGTCTCCCACAACATCCTTGCAGCTAAACTGAGGAAGTGTGGTCTGGCTGATTGGGTAGTGAGGTGGATTGTGAACTGGTTGAAGGACAGAAGTCAGAGAGTGGTGGTCAATGGGATGGAGTCTAGTTGGAGGCCTGTGTCTAGTGGAGTCCCTCAGGGGTCGGTACTGGGACCAGCACTTTTCAATCTATTCATTAATGAACTGGATGAGGGAACATGACACTAAACTGGGTGGAGTGGCTGACACACTGAAGGGTTGTGCTGCCATTCAGCGAGACTTAGACCGGCTGGAAAGTTGGGCAGGGAGGAATTTAATGAGACTCAGTAAGGCCAAGTGTCGAGTCTTGCACCTGGGAAAGGCCAACCCCATGTATGAGTATAGGTTGGGGGCTGAGCTGTTGGAGAGCAGTGAAGGAGAAAGGGATCTGGGGGTCCTGGTGGATGGAAGGAGGACCATGAGCCAGCAGTGTGCTCTTGTGGCCAAGAGGACTAATGGTATTAGAAGGGGTGTGGCTAGTAGGTCAAGAGAGGTTCTTCTTCCACTTTACTCTACCCTGCTGAGGCCACATCTGGAATATTGTGTCTAGTTCTGGGCCCCTCACTTGAAGAAGGATAGGGAACTGCTTGCAAGAGTCCAGCACAGAGCCAAAAAGATGGTGAAGGGGCTGGAACATCTTCCTTATGAGGAAAGGCTGAGGGAGTTGGGTCTCTTGAGCTTGGAGAAGAGGAGGCTAAGGGGTGACCTCATCTGTGCTTTTAAATATGTGAAGGGTGTGTGTTGGGAGGATGGGGTCAGGCTCTTCTCAGTGAAGCCCAGTGACAGGACAAGAGTAAATGGCTGTAAGCTGGAGCATAAGAGATTCTGTGTGAATACATGTAGAAATTTTTTCACAGTGAGGGTGACAGAGCCCTGGAACAGACTGCCCAGAGAGGTTGTGGAGCCTCCTTCTCTGGAAGTATTCAAAACCCATCTGGATGTGCTTCTGTGTGACATGATCTAGGGAATCCTGCTGTGGCAGGGGGGTTGGACTAGATGATCTTTCGAGGTCCCTTCCATCTCCTAATATCCTGTGATTCTGTGACTAGAGGAAATGGCTTCAAGTGGTACCAGGGGAGGTTCAGATACTATGTTAGGAAGACTTTCTTCACTGAGAGTTATCAGGCACTGGAACAGGCTGCCCAGGGAGGTGGTGGAAGCACCATCACTGGAAAAGTTCAAAAAACATGATATGGTAGACATGGTGCTTGTGGATACGGTTAGTGGTGGGCATTGTAGTGCTAGGGTGGTGGTTCAACTCCATGATCTCAGAGGTCTTTTCCAATCATAATGATTCTATTTTTCTATGATTACATATGATAACTGCAAAACAGCAGTAGCAACCCATTTTTGTGCAAAGGAGCATGAGACTCATGATCCTGTGGTACACAGATCCCTGAGCAATGGGATTTGTGCTGCATTCCAGCAACAGTTGCCACTGCCACCACCACTACTGTCACTATCACCACCAACACACACTCCAAAGTCACATTAATGTTGAACACACCACCAAGAGTAAAGCCAGGGCTTGGCACGGTCCCTAACAAGAAGGATTAAAGTAAGCCTGGGACTGAACTGGCTGCACTAGGCACACAGAAGCGTCCTCTAACTGGGGCTATTCAATTTGTAATTGCCATGGGCTGCTGGATAATTTTAATAATGGTTGCCTGTTGGCTTTCTTTCTTTTTCTTTTCTTTTCTCCCTTTTCTGCCAGCTGTAAGAGCAGGTGACAGAAGCCAGATGAAGCTTACTAGACCAGAGACTGCATCTCTGAACAGCTCACTCTGGAACTTTCCCATGTTCTGCTCCAGGGTCAGTTCCTTATGGTCTGTGAGCACCTAAGTGCTTCTGTTGCTGCTTGGGCTCAGCATGTGAACATTGTGTGAGGAATAGGCAGCCCTAAGCCTTTTTTTGCCTCAACTTGCTTACTTTTTGTAACAGGTTTAATGCATTCATTCTTTTACCACTGAAATGCTTGGTGAATGATTTTTTTTTAGCAAGCAGTAACACTGTTTTTTTATATGCACTTTTCAGCTAAACTGTTACATTTTTTGTTGCTGTCCATATCTTCTGCATGGTTATCTGGTCCTTGCTGATGCTGACTACACAATGACAATTTCACACTACTGCGTTGTCAGACCCACCCTGTGTTATGCTGGTAAACTCTCATTGCCCACACTACTGCCATAACCCAGCACTCTCTTCACATGTTAAAAGGGGAAAGACTAAAGAAATATTTGTTTTCCAACCTTTCTGTTTTGCTTACGGAATTCTGCAAAAAATGCATGAGGAGAAGCAAAAGTTGTAAGAAGGCGGCCCAGGGAGCCCACATGGAGGAGCAGGGTTGCAATGCCAAATGAACTTACATCTCATAACTGCCTTAATAAGAAGTCAGTTTATTTTCACAGACAAGGAATTATATCTCGATGTTATTATAAAATACACAACAACTGATACTTCCTGTTCACACCTTCAGAGAGATTTGCCTGTCTACTTTTGAAAACGGAGAGTATCCAAGCAGATCTCCAAGCAGGTCTTCCTCCTGCATGGTGGAGCAATGGGAGAACTCTCACAGGGCTCCATGCCAGCTGGCAGGGATCCAATCTGATAATCCCATACAGCACTTTCATACAGTGCTCTGCAGGGCATTGTAAGGCTTCATTAGCTAAGGCTTGTGAAGCATTGTTAGTGCTTCAATAAAAGGGACTGGTTTAAGGTTAAATATTATGAGGATTTTTTTTCCCCATGTAACACTTAACAGTTCCAGCCTGGAGAAGTCATCACTCATCCTGCCCTCAGCTCTGCTAAGAAAAAGCAGCTGTCACCAGCAATACTATCATTATCACTATCAATGAATAGGATTGCCTGGAGTAGCCTAAAAACAACAAAGTACACTAGTTTCTTTCACAGCTGAAGGAACAGTTTATTGATTTCTTAACAGAAGTGTTAATTTTCTCCACTGGCAATACTACAGCAGCTAAAACTATTTGCAGGCCAGTCGTGTTTTTACCAGGACATTTTATTCAATTACATTTAAAATTTTTATTAAGAGTCTTTAAAAAAAAAGTAAGTCTATGTTTTAGTGTACATGAAAACTATTGCCATTATTATTAATAGAACAATTCATACTGAAAAACAGCATGCTTTTACAGGTGCATTAAATAAATAAATGACCATTTAAATTAAAGCATTTAATGAAGTGTTAGCCTTTGCAAACCTTCCTGTACTCTGTCTTCAAGGCTGTGTACCCACAGACAAGAAGACAAGGACCTTTTGTCCACAAAATCAGTCTGAAGAGCAGAGGAAGCAGCCCACTAACTGTGATCCTTCTGTTAAACAGTCATGCTGCATTATATCTTCAAAAAAAAGAAGCCAGATTATTTACAGGAGGTAGATCTGGAACATTAAGAGAATCACTCTGGCACTAAAGAAGAACAATTCATTTTACTATTATTTAACTATGTTGGAGATTACTACTATAAATTACACAGGTCAGTTTTCTCCTTCAATTTATCAACTTGTGTCCATCCACTTCGGAGTAGTCACCAAGGTACGCTATCTTTTGCATTCCACAGTATAAAAACCTGTAAGCTTATAAAGCCAGACTTCTTACAGGGTTGGAGAGACATTTCTCAGGAAGGATGGATGAAATAAACATGGCTGGAGACCTGGGTTGGGCCAGGAAGCTGCAGGAGAAGGGCTGCTCCTTGCTAAGAGGGACAAGCAAGGCACGGCATCACACGTAATGTGCTAATTTGGGGAACAGAGGTGCAGCGAAGTTGTTCTTCTCGTGGGCCTGTCCCCTTCTTTGTCATTCCTCACTCTTCCTGGGTAAACTCTTTTAATGACATCTGCCTTTGACTGCAAGATGTGATTTTCCTCTTCTTCTTTCAATGCCCAGCAGACCCTGAAGAGAAACAAAAATGCTGACTCTCCATGAGGTTTATGGTAGCTGGCATTTCTGCTATTGTCAGCCAAAAAGGGAAGAAACACCAATTTGTTTGTACTTCTGACTCACACAGCCATCCACAAAAAATCTAACCTGCATCAGCCAGAATGGCTTCCCAAAAGCACACTCTGGGATGAGTTGAGTCCAGACAAAGTGTAAGTGTGGCCTTATAACCCAGGTTTTGGGAACAATTTTTTTCACCATAAGGGTACCAGAGCACTGGAACAGACTGCCCAGGGGGATTCTGGAGTCTCCCTCTCTGGAGATATTCAAGACCCATCTGGACACGCTTCTGTGTGACCTGGTCTAGGAAGTCCTGCTCTGGCAGGGAGGTTGGACTAGATGATCTTTTCAGGTCCCTTCTAGCTCCTAACGTTTGGTGATTCTGTGATTTATGTGGAAGCTGAAAACACTGTCCACATTTTCTCCCTCTGTCTGTCAGACCATCTCCTTCTTCTTTACTGACACGGGGACTTTTCAATTCATTTCACCCCAAACACTTTTATTATGGTTTTATGCAGCAGAAGCATGTTAGAGCAGCCACTGCTTAATTACTCAGTATCTAAATCTGAGATTATAGTCAAACATCTCAGGTTTTCTTAATTGTAGCACATTTTATATAAACACCTGCTAGCAAACACCAGGCTTGAAGACTTGCAGGAAGTACACCACAAATGACAGGAAGGCTCAGGATAACAACCTGGAGTAAAAAAATAAACACAGCGTTTAATCTTGGCTTCTAATTTTCTGAATTTTTTCAGCCTTGATTGATTTTGATGAGCATTTTTAAAATTCAACCAGAAGTTAATGCATCATTGGAGTGTTTTACTTTGCTACTATAACAGGCAGAAAACTGAGACAGTATTTTTATCTTACATCTGGTTTCTCAAGGAATTCTACCTTCAATGTTATACCAATTTTTATTCCATAAAGCACAGCTAGAAAGACCTAGCCTGACAGAAGAATGCGTACAGTTAATTTCACACCTACAAATTTCTATTTGGCCTCCTTTTCACTCACATAAGGCTCTCTTAGATACGGGCAGGGCTAATTTTATGGCAGACTGGCCTATTAGAACTTTTTTCCATTATACAATGTCCCTGACCATGTGCATCAGACTCCATGCACTTTCCCCAGAAAAAAATCAGGCTTTTTTAAACAGAAGAGGAACATCATACTACACCTCTCTCGGATGCTGAAAATCTCTACCAAGACTAGACCCAGCTCTTCCTTGCTGACCTTTCCTTCCAAGAAGAGACGTTAGATCTACAGCATAAATAGGTGGTAAAATTGTTCCTGACACATCCAGACTCTGGAAAAGCTGTAATTCAAATGGGGAAGAATTTAACCTTGGTCCTTCTCGCAATGCTTTTGTCACCATGGGACACCTACAAGGGAAGTGACCCACATGGCTGAAGTTCATGATGCTGTGGAAACTGGATGACAGCACAGTAAACAGACTGCAAACAGAACTTCCATGGACTCATCAAATCTTCAGTAGAAGGGGTAATCAGAAAAGTACATGTCAATCTATTTTGTGATTTTTCTTTTCTCCACTAATTGTCCTTGATAACAACTGTGTCACTCTGAAGAGTGCAGTCAAAACACAAAGCATACTACTAAGCTAACTTCTGAATTATGTGCTTTCAAGCAAAACTATTAAATAAATTATTTTATCAATCCCTTCCATCAACCTAAAGTGTTTCTCAGGGTATCCTCAGCCTTTTCTCCTTCTTTTCTTTTTTTTTTCTTTTTTTTTCTTTTTTTTTTTCTGAAGTAAAAAGATGTTGTACAGCCATCTTTGTATTTTGAATCTCTGAAAGTTAGTGTAATTTCATTTCCTTGTAGCTGATTCCCCTGCAGTCAGCTGTGCTGCTTCTGACTGCGCTGACTGACATTTTTGCCTTGCAATACATGCATCCTGTGGAAACCTCCCATTCCTCACTTTTAGCTCAATCTTGCCCTTCCTCAGGGAAACCCTTTCCCACCTTTCCAGTGGGAATAGGAGGCAGATATTGCTATAGCTGCCAAATCTAGCTGTCATTAGCCCTCTTTTTATCTTTAATGGAGATAGCTATGGACATGAAGTGCAGCGTTTCCACCTGATGGATATACTCAGGGTCCTTGGAGATCAGAAGCACACTGGGTTTTTTGCCCAGACAGTGGACCATGGCATGTTCCCAAGACCATTTCTCTGCCTAAATAGGAGGAGAAGGAGACATGAGGTTCCTATTGGTTCATGCCCTGATCTATTCCTATTCCGTTTTATATGTCTACATGGAGCTAATCAACTTTCTGCAAACTTCATCATTGTTTATACTTGATAAAGATCTATTGAATTACAGAGAAAAAAACACATTTATTTAGTGCTTAAATGTCAATACATAGCAATATATAATACTTAATTGTGATATATCCAGACATTTCTAACAGCATTTCATGATTTTCCAAGGGAGAGTTGCAGCTATACATGCAATTCTCGGTGTGGTGTAACCTGGCTGTGAACCTCTGTTAGTATTTTGCCTGGTGAAATCACAGTATTAACAACCTGGAAAATTATTTAAAAAAAAAAAAAACCACAGAAAACCCCAAAAACCTTAACAAGAGAGTAATCTTGACAGACTATGCCATTTCCCAGTGCTTCTAGTGCTTCCAGAGTCTCTCAAATCACTCACAGGGAGGAACTTTTTCTTGTTTGGCATGGTTTAATGTTGGCCCCAGAAAAGAAATAATGCCAGAAAACCTAATATACAATATTGAGTATGACATTATTAGCTGCCAAGAATTCTTTATTATTAGGCAATTTTTGTTAGTGTTGATCAAATTATGCTGAAAGACATTTGGCCTACCTACATGTTTTATGAAAATCAACATTTATGTATCTTCTTTCATGTTAGATCATCATCAAATACCTTAACAAAGGAATTCTTTACAGAGGTGGAGAGAGATATTTTTATACTCACATGGAAGGCAATCAATCTGCAGAAACAAATAGGTAATAAGCAAGCAAAATTTTCAGTTCTTCAGGTCTGTTATGCCCATGGTGCTTCAAGGTGGAAGAGTAATCAATTCAGTCTCCTAAATCTGCATGGACTGCATTTGGTGTGGGTGAAGAGAGAAATATTAGTACAGAAAATAAGAAAACACATGAGAAAAAGAATTGATATCTCCGCTAAGATGCAATTTCACCACTGTAGTCTCCTTTAATTGACTGAAGAGACTTGGCCATACGACTCCCTGCTATTACCTGTCAGTAAGCTTAAACTGTTTCTTAGAACATTGTTCTGAATAAATGAACCTCTAGATTAAATCATTGTTATGGACACACAAACACATATGCTGAACTACAAATATCCTTATAAAATATATATGTCCCATTCTGGGAAATCCTTCAAGTTTCATGGTTTTATCCCATTAGCACTGCATCAGAAATGTGAACCTAACTGGCCTTCCCTTCCTTTCAGTGAAAAAAAAGAGATGATTTGATACCAAATCCAGGAGTCAATTATTTTTTCTATGAAACTTGCAAAACATTAGTGCCAACTTGAGTTAAACTTATGTAGGTTATGGTGGTAATCTCCATTAAAACATTTTTCATCCTACTGTAAAATAGGTAACCTCCACCTACAAAATGTGCCAAATTCACATTCAAGGGCTGATGTATGTGATACTTATTGAAATGTATAGTGTAGGTAAAGGCATGGGTCTGAAATGTGCTCAAGGAATTCATTATTGTGAAGCACATAAATTCCTTAAAAAATCTGTCTCACTGAAGGACTGAAAGTCTAAATAGCCCTAAGCATCCTCTCTACTGAGAAATGAAGGCCTTTTCAACCTAGGATTTTTTTTTTCTTTTAGTATTTTAGTATATTGATCAAGTGTTAAACTATCACCCACTGGTTAATAATTTATTACCTTGGCTAATGCACTTAACTGCTAAACTATCTATGATGGACCCCTTATCCTGAGCATTAAAGCTCTGAAATTAAAATGGAGCAGGGCTGCTGAATTCTGGTTGCGTCAGAAACCTAGTAGTCCCAAGGTCCTTCCTGATTAAAATTGTATAAAGCTATTAGAGTGTAATCCTATTGTTCTATATTTCATTTAAAAAATCTTACAAGTGAGGTGCCCAACTAATTGCAACATGTGGAGACTCAACCTAACTGGGGAAAAAGATTTCTTGCAAGAAAGCAGGGGAAAAAATAATGTAAAAAAAAGAACTCTCACTGCTAATAAAACCCATTTTCTATTCAGGCACAAACACAGAATCACAGAATCATTACAGTTGGAAAGGACCTTCAAGATCATCTAGTCCAACTGATAGCCCTGCACTACTCTTATCCCTAAATCATCCCCTGAAGAAACACATCTATCCTCTTCTTAAAAACCTCCACGGATGGTGACTCCACCACCTCCCTGGGCAGCCTATTCCAATATCTCAACCACTCTTTCAGTAAAGAAATTCTTCCTAATACCTAATCTAAACCTACCCTGGCACAACGTAAGCCCATTCCCTCTAGTCCTGTCACTAGTCACAAAGGAGAAGAGGCCAACACCCGCCTCCCTAGAATGACCTTTCAAGTAGCTGAAGAGAGCAATAAGGTCTCCCCTCAGCCTCCTCTTCTCCAGGCTAAACAACCCCAACTCCCTAAGCCTCTCCCCATAAGGCCTGTTCTCCAGACCCCTGATTAGCTTAGTTGCCCTTCTCTGCACCCTCTTCAGTACCTCAATGTCCTTCCTATACTGTGGAGTCCAAAACTGCACACGGTACTCAAGGTATGGCTTCACCAGTGCTGAGTACAGTGGCAAGATAACCTCCCTACTCCTGCTGGTCACACTATTCCTGATACAAGCCAGCATGCCATTGGCCTTCTTATGTTCATCTTTGCTTAGCCTAGGAGAAGACATAATCAGAGCCTCCATCAAAGCAAGTGCCTTTGCCAGAGTAAGCCATGACAGAGTGAGGATGTCAGAACATCAGCTGCCACAGAATGAGCGTAACATGTGGCTGTTCAAAAGCCACAAAGTGTTCTCTGTCACAGTCATCTTACAGCTTGGCATGAAAGGAAAATACTAACTTTCATGTGACAGATCTTAGGAGGAAAAAAAGTTACACTGTTCTGAAATGCAAAACTAAGATATGTGGATTTTCCTAATTTTTTTCTTTCTAGTTTAGGCAATGAACCTCCATGAACCTCTTTCTCCCCCAGATCACTTATCCATACAGACTCATTCTTCACTATGAACTAATTTGCAAGAGTGAAAGGAAAGCAGACTGCTGTGCCCTTGGGTTAAGAGCTTCCTGATTTATCAGGAGATTTAAAACAAGTTGCAAGTGACATTTTCAGACTTACATTTTAGACTATTATTTTGTGAGCCTACTTATGGAACCTAGGGAGAAGAGCATGCTCAATGTGGCCGGAGTGTCCTCTTGCTAACCTCCTCCAGAGCTGTATCTCCTTAGAAAGGCTGGTTAGCATACATGTGTGCTTGGATGACTACAACTTTGATAAAAAGACAATTTTCAGAAAGAGTTTCTTCTCATTAGTTTTCCCATTAACACTGAGATAAAGTTGCCTCCTGGTTTCTGTTGCTCTTTCAGGCACCCAGTTAAGTACGTACCTCTGAAAAATAAGGACATGAAGACAAGAAATCTATGCTGTAGCTGCAGAAGTCTTAACCCATGCATCTTTTAACAAGGCCTCATTTCTAACAATGGAGATTGCAGTCAGGTTAAGTATTTTAAATCAGCTGGACGAAATTCCTTAGCCAGAGTGGAAGGTCTCTTTGTATCAGTAAATCTGGTTATTAACTAAATATTAGAAAAAAATTTAACCTTTAAGTGGGATATATTCAAGTGTAATTCCATTGCTTCAAAACAGAGAAAGCCATTTTCCAATCCAATATAAGTTAGCCTGAGATTTTTCATGACTTCATCAAAAAAGAATTACAATCCAAAAGAACAATGAATACCAGTCAGCATGGTATCATGGAGAAGAGGTACCATAAACACTTGCTTTTTTATTTTAAATATATATAGAAACATAGAATCATAGAATGTTAGGGGTTGGAAGGGACCTAGAATGACCATCAAGTCCAACTCCCCTGCCAAAGCAGGACACCTAGGTAAGGTCACACAGGAACGAGTCCAGGCAGGCCTTGAATGTCTCCAGAGTAGGAGACTCCACAAGCCCCACTGGACAGCCTGTTCCAGCATTCTGTCACCCTTACTGTGAAAAAGTTTTTCCCCACATTAACACTAAACCTCCTCTGCTCATATATATATTTTAAGAAGTCTGTGTTGATGCAAGTATTTTTCTTACTATCACACAACATTTTGACCACAAAGATTGCATTGTCTGGAGTAAGCAAGTACTTTCTATGAATGCGAAAGTAGCTCACTGTTAACTCTCCAAACTATGATGTTAACTAAAAGATACCAAGAAGCAGGGCCATGAGAAAAGAGACAGAATATGTTGGTGTCCAGGCCTCTGGCTGTGGAGACTGCCAGACTGAGGCCCCACGCAAACATGTTGGTGTCCAGGTCTCTGGCTGTGGAGAGTGCCAGAGCCTGGCATTTGCAATGGAAGATAGTGGAGATAAAACCTGTGTCAGATGTGAACAGGTGAATGATCTGCTCAGCATGATGGGTGAGCTGAAGGAAGAAGTCATGAGGTTACGGACTACAAAAGAATGTGAAAAAGAGCTAGAATGGTAGAGCCAGGCTCTGCCATCCCTGAGAGGGGCAGCAGGTGAGGGCAGAACTAGCAGTAAGGGATCCTATGCCCTCTTGCTGCCCACAAGAGGATGACCCAAGAGATGAGGGGGAATGGAGGCAGACCCCTTCGCAGAGAGGCAGAAGAAGCTAGATTAATTCTGACCTCCCCTGTCTTCTCAGTTCCCCGTACACAATAAGTATTGGGCTCTTGTAATAGAAGGCATTACTAGGGAACTTCCCAACATGGTTCGGTCATCAGACTTCTATCCATTACTGATCTTCCAGACAGGTGGGGAGGAAGCTGCATCCCTTAGTCTGAAGGGAATGATGAGAGATTTCAATTTCAAGGCCTTGGGACAGTTGGTAAAAGGATCTGGGGCCTAAGTTATTTTCTCTTCCCTACTTCCAGTACATGACTATGATATGGAATGGAGTAGAAGAATTCAGTCCATAAATACCTGACTCTGAGACTGGTGCTACAGGCAGGGCTTTGGGTTCTTTGATAATGGCATGGTGTTACAAGATACAAGGCCAGATGATAAGAGGTGGGAAAAGCTTATCTTCCGGGGGAAAAAGGATTCTAAGATGAGCACTATCAGGGCTCATCCACAGAGCTTTAAACTAGATTTGAAGGGGAATGGGGTTGTTGCCAGGTCTGCATCAGTTGGACAATATTCTAGTACTAGTACTGATACAAACTGGAAGGCCTCCCACCCCCTAAGGTAGAATTGCCATGCTCAGCTCGCTCCCTGAATGCCTGTATACCAATGCAGGCAGCATGGGGAATAAACAGGAGGAGTTAGAAATCCATGTGTGGTCAAGGGGTTATGATCTGGTGGCAATTACAGAGACATAGTGGGACAGATCACATGTGCTCATGGATGGCTATGTCCTTTGTAGGAAAGAGGTCTACAAGGCATGGTGGGGGGAGTTGCTCTTTATGTGAGAGAGCAACTAGAATGTATTGAGATCTGTCCAGGGGTGGATGAGGGG
>VWZX01004277.1:130227-149847 GCA_013399015.1 Galbula dea
CCCCCAAGTCTCTTTCCTCAGGGCTTCTCTCAAGCCAATCTTCGCCCAGCCTGTATCGGTGCTTGGGGTTGCCCCGACCCAGATGTAGGACCTTGCACTTGGTCTTGTTGAACTTCCTGAGGTTGGCATAGGCCCACCTCTCCAGGCTGTCCAGGTCCCTCTGGATGGCATCCCTCCCCTCCAGCGTATCAACCGTTACACACAGCTTGGTGTCGTCAGCAAACTTGCTGGGGGATCACTCAATGCCACTGTCCGTGTCGACGATGAAGATGTTGAACAAGACTGGTCCCAGTACTGATCCTTTAGGGACTTCACTTGTCATTGGCTTCCACTTGGACATGGAACGACTCTTTGTGTGCAGCCGTCAAGCCAATTCCTTATCCACCGAGTGATCCATCTATCAAACCTGTATTCCACTAGCTTGGAGATCAGGATGTCATGAAGAACAGTGTCGAAGGCTTTGCTCAGGTCCAGGTAAATGATGTTGGTTGCTCTTTCACTGTCTATTGATGTTGTGACCTCTTCATAGAAGGCCATCAGATTTGTAAGGCACAATTTACTCTCAGTGAAGTCATGTTGATTTTAACCAAACACTTCTTCATTATTCTTCTGCCTCAGCAGTTCCTGCAGGAGGATCTGCTCCGTGATCTTACCAGGCACAGAGGTGAGACTGTCTGGCCTATAGTTTACCGGATCATCCTTCTTCCCGTTTTTAAAAATAGGGGTTATGTTTCCCCTTTTCCAGTCAGTGGGGACTTCACCAGACTGCCATGACTTTTGAAACACAATAGAGAATGGCTTAGCCACCTTGTCTGCCAATTCCCTCAGTACCTGTGGGTGTACCCCATCAGCTCTCATGGACTTGTGGACTTTCAGGTTTTTCAGCTGGTCATGAACCTGATCTTCACTTACCACGGGCAGTTCTATCTTCCCACCCCTACCATTATCTTCTTTGACTTTGGGGGTGTGGAGGGAGCCCTTGCCATTGAACACTGAAGTAAAGCTGCTGTTGAGAACTTCAGCNTCTGGCCTATAGTTTACCGGATCATCCTTCTTCCCGTTTTTAAAAATAGGGGTTATGTTTCCCCTTTTCCAGTCAGTGGGGACTTCACCAGACTGCCATGACTTTTGAAACACAATAGAGAATGGCTTAGCCACCTTGTCTGCCAATTCCCTCAGTACCTGTGGGTGTACCCCATCAGCTCTCATGGACTTGTGGACTTTCAGGTTTTTCAGCTGGTCATGAACCTGATCTTCACTTACCACGGGCAGTTCTATCTTCCCACCCCTACCATTATCTTCTTTGACTTTGGGGGTGTGGAGGGAGCCCTTGCCATTGAACACTGAAGTAAAGCTGCTGTTGAGAACTTCAGCCTTCTCCATGTCGTCCATCACCTGTTCTCCTGTTCCTTTTCTGAGGGGGCCCACACCTTCCCTATTCTTCCTTTTTCCATTATTATATTTGTAGAAATGTTTACTATTCCCCTTGATCTCCCTGGCTAGATTTAACTCCCACTGAAGTCAGTAACTGAGTGATGTAGAATTGTTTCAAGCACTTAAACAACACAAAAAAGACTGTAATCAAGAAAAGTGAAACATTAGAGTCTTATAGGAGTTGGTGTAACTTGTAATTCCATTAAAAACCTGCAGCAAAGAAAGTCCTGCATTTCAAGGACAACAACCGAATAGTTTAATAAGATTGTTTTCTTTAACTTACTTTATAAATGCACCATTTACAGCATTTCCAAAGCCCCTGAATTTCAGCAGTGTGTTGTGCATCCTGCATTACACTGACAAGGGGTCTGATCATGGACCATCCTCCTGTCCCATGACAATGCACTACACATTACACCACCTGATAGTAATGACTACAGCTACAGCCCCTGAATCCTCCTGCTCACCACTGGAAATGCAAAGTGAGCTCACTGCTTCTGCGCAGCCCCTAACAAAACAAATCTCCAAGGATAAATGACAGCCAAGGCAAAGCAAGGCTCTTTGAATGACAAATGCCATTCCAATTTAAAGCAGTATTAAAAAAAAAAAAAAAGAGGATGATATCCTACTGAAAGGGAGGCAGAGAAATGTAATACATTAGCCTCAAATAGAAATTAAAAACTAATCACACTATACTGAGGCCACAGATAGAACATTTCATCCCCTTTTTTGTATTCTGATCAGGCAGGCCTAAAAATGACCTTCCTTTCTTGCATGTTTTCAGAAACCTGTTTCAAGCAGATGTTTAGTTTATCTGATTGGATCCCAGCTGGCCTTCAACACAAATGATATCAGATGTTTTCCATTTAAGGACTGTTCTCTGAAAAGCTAATCCTGGGCAGTATGACGGTTGTCTGTGTGCAAGCACTTCAGTTTCTGCATCCCTGGGATCAATTGGTGCTTCGTGACTTCAGCAGAGGCTGCCAGCAAGCAGGAAAGTCTGCTCTTTTGTATTGCCCGAGGGCTCTGCCTACGGTTTGAAGGGTCCTGTGCTGATCTCATGCCCCTGACAAGCTGCGCTGGAAGTGCCCTCCAATAGCTTGTTGGTGTGTCTTCAAGCACGCACACCACACAAGACTTTGAGCCATCTCTTTCTCCCACCTGAGCTGGGTTATCTCAACAATAAAAAGGACTTAAAATCAAGGGTGTTTCCTTCCTTTCAGCCCCACTGCTATGAGCTCCAGACACCTTTCCTAGTGTATTTTGTCTGAAGCCTGAATCCAGAGAAAACAGCTAAGCTGAAAGTAAAAGGATTAAAGACCACCTCTTGCTATTTATCTTACCTAGTACAATGTATGAGATCATCTGAAATGGGCCATACAAAAAGGTCTATCTGGCTCAGTAAATGCTCTTGTCTGGCTCAATACCTATTCTCTGACAGTGGCCAAAAACAGGTGCCCATGGAATGTGGTAGATGAAGATGCATCTACCTCACCCAACTTAACGTCCCAACATCTGGTAACGTGTGGCTGAGGGTCATAGTGAGCCAGAGATGCTTCCTGTAAATCAAGTAACACTCAGTACATTTATCTGTCATCAACTTACTCGTCTCCACACATGAACTTGGGCATTTACAATACCATGTGGCAGAGAGTTGACAGCTGAGCTAGTCGATAGTTGAGCAGATTAACAGTGAGTAGGTGAAGGTTCACACTATGGGAATCACCTCCGGTCTGTTTCACACCCATCACCTGTTAACAAAAGGGTGTATGAAATAAAGTTATTGAAAACCAGACTAATGTACACCAAAAGGTGGAATGTCATAAAGAGAAAAGAAGAAAATTAAGTGCTGCCTTCAATACATCACTGGTCTCTTGCTTGCATTCAGTCCTAACTGAGAGGTCTTGAAAAGCTAGAAAGATAATCTTTGCATTTTGTTGATTTTTTTATATTATTGTTATTACTACTACTGCTACAACTAATACAAATACCTGTTTAGTCTAAGTTAAAATCCTAGGACTTAACTGTACTATGCATCCCAGCTCCTATAACTATTACATTAGCTGGCACTTCGCACATTATCTTGAAGAAAAGGTATAAGAGAAGAAAAACATCTTTTCTTACAAAAGTTTAAGTTGAAGATTACAATATACCTGGAGGAAATAGGAAGACATTCAAGGGAACCAAAGTGTTTGAAAAATGCGAGTGATAGGCTAATCGAACAAGAGAACATAAATTCCTGAACCAATAAGGATATTGATGAAACTTGAAACAGGTGAGAGTTGCCACAGTGAGCCTGATTCTTCTTTTGTACTTATAAAGACCTTGACTATGTCTTTATATAACCACCTGCCTGAACCACTGCAGCAGTTCCAGCAATAAGATGCCAGCAAAGCCAAAAGGTGAAATGAAAAAGGAGTTTTACTGGATTCTAATAAGCAAGTAGAAGAATGGTAGAGAGACATCTGTCAGTCCTAATCCATTTATCAGCCAGGATTTAGACTTCAAGGAGATTTCTTAGTCTGGACAGACAGAGGAAGGAAAGTGAAGAATTAAAAGATGTCTGTTCACTCAATCACTTTGTTATGAATCTAAAGGATTTGACTGGAGGAACTCATCTGGACTTAGGTTTTCCCTATATACGTATCTTGATTTTTTTGTGGAAAATTATAGACCATAGTTTACAAAGCAGTCAAATTTACTTGCATGTGTACTGGAGATTGTAAGATTATTTTCAAGACATTTGTAACTCTCTGGAGTGTTCCAGCCATGACCCATATGTTCATATAACAAGTGATTGTTGCTGACATATCTGATAGCCCTTAGGAAAACCCATGCTCAGACTAACACATTCAGAGCCACTTTGCACACTTGTGAAGAAAGAGCATGTATACAGACAGAGAAATGCAAAATCAAGGGACAAAAATAACTCTGAAAAGACATTACTACTATGCCTAAGAGGCAGTTGGCACTTAAAGAAGATCTTCTCACCAGTATATTCCAGGATTTAATTACATTACTATGGATGACAGGAAGTCATCCTCTTTCATCCATGTGGGGATGTAGAGATTACTGACGGATAGCTGAAGAGCTGAGTGTATTATAGCATTAAAAGTGGTTTATTTCCCATTAATGAACCTATTTTTAAAAGAATTAAAAGAAACATCTTTGATTATACAAAGAAAAAATGTACATCAATACTGAAAGGTACTCAGCACTGAGGGGAACTCACATAATTAAAAAAAACAAGTCAGAGAAAACGTATAATACAGTCTCAATAAATACTGTGAAAATAGTCTAAATAGTTTTTCACATGATTTCTGTAAAACTTCTTTGGCTTGCTACATGTCATTGCATTTATCAGTTCTAGAAAGAAACCATGTTTTTTTCACATCTATTACAAGACGTCAAAACAAGTAGGACGGTTGCATAACAGTTGTTGCAGCACAGAGGAAAAAAAAAAGTCAGTTATTTTTGGGTTTTCTTATTGTACACAAAATATGGAGCCAAAGGTCTATTTGTGTTTAATTTCTATAATACTGTGAAAAGATTTTAGTGGGTTGATGTTTCACTTCCTGGTTTTTTTCCTCTATTTTGCTAACAGCTTAATTCTTAGGCAGAAGGACTGTGATACAAGATCAGAGGAAAATTTCTTCTGGTAAGCACTAAGTCATAAGCTAGATTCAACAACCACTTGTTTAGAAGCTGTGTCCCACACACAGCAGGTCAGACTAGGAGTTGGATGGTCCCTTTTGGCCTAACCTGGAGGGTGTGGTTAATGCAGCTCTCGTGGCATACCTAGCTCAGGTCAGTTGGCAAAGAGTACCTCTAACCACCGAAATACCCTTAAAAAAAAGCTAATGTCACAGACTTGCTTCATGAAGAGCTATCACATGCTACTAATTTTACTTGCCAGTTCCATGTTCATCTGCTTGTAACACAGAGGTAGGAAGCAGCTTATTTCAGGCTTCTAGAGTAACACCTCTTTCTCTAGAAATGTTACTTGCTGTACAGATTATTTGCTGAATGTAAACACCGTGCTTACCTGTGGCACATAATGACTCTTTCCATTTGCCCTTTTCTGCACATAACATACAGCAAAAGTCCAGATTTTAAATTCCATTAAGAAGTTTACTCCAGAAGTGTGATCATTTAATAGGCTCATTAAAGTGCTTAAAACACACAGGGAACTGTAGTACAAGAGAAAATAAATCTTTTTTACACAGACATATTTTTGTTACTTTTCTTAATATATTGAAAGTTTTAAGGATGAGTTGTAAACTGTTTCTACACCATCTAGCAAGGCAATTTTAGTCTTTATTTTTTTATCAAGTTTGTCAAGAAAACAATGCTTGCTGGAAGTAACAGAGCGCAGAATTACTCACATGTCTAGCTGCTGTGCCTTGAAAATAGGGCAACAATCCCTGATAATGCCTCGGTATTTAAGATTACCATGGAACAACACTAGAAATAGCTTAGCCAGTGATTTAAGAATGCCTCAGACTGTAATTATTTGCAGATAAAGGTCACTAGGAGAATATTCTTGGTGTGGTTTGGAGCTCATGAAAGAGTGAGGATCTTACTCTAAGGTGCTTTTCATTCCGTTTTGCATAACAGAGGTGAAAAAGTTCTCATACAAAGTTTTCAAACAATTTCTAGGTAATTTGTATGCCTCTAATAGGTTTCTTCACTGAACAATAGATAAGCAGCCAGCATGTGAAGCAAAAAACAAGGAAAAAAGGAAAAAAAAAAACCTAAAGCAAATGAGATTTCAGAAAGCTCAGAGGGAGAAACACATCCCAAATTATTTGATACTCTTCAGTAAATGACGAAGGTAGATATTTTTGCCAGACATGAGAAAACTCCTCTGTGCTCATCCCTCCTACATGCTTTTTCTTGAGCCTTTTCCTCCTGTGGCATATACCCACTGAAGAAGCTCCCTCTGTTAAACAAGCTTGAAACAGCTGCTCCCTGTTTTTCAAAACTGAGACCTGTCTCATTACTCATTAGATGCTGTTGGAGACACTGGGATTTTGTTTCTTTGCTTGCAGAGGCTTGATGTAAGGGTAAATCTCTGTGCAGACCCTATGTCCCTAGCCCCTTCTTCCCTCTCCCCAACAACCACAGCACAGGAACCAGAAGTTTGCTTGCTATTTATGAACCAAAAAAAGGTAAGAATATCAGTGAACATGGTGTTCACAAATTAGCTGAACAAGATTTAATCATTAGGAAACAGCTACTGTCACCGTGAGGAAAGTTTGGAATGAAGCTATAACTATAACATTATAGCATTCCCAAAAGACCAATGAATCAAGAAACTGACATTTACGGTGATATTTAATTTAAAAAATACAAAAACAATGGGGTACCAAATTTGCCTTTGTTCAAGTCACAGGAGTTTCACTAACACTCAGGGTTCCTCTGGAAAAAAAAAAATAAATCTGGATTTATTTTAAGGAATAGAATTTATCATAGTAAAAGTAATGTTTGAAGAAATTACATGTAAATTGTATTTTGGCAGGAAGTCAAAACTCATAATTGAATGAAAATGCCCTGAATAAATATTATGGAAGCACGGATGTTCTTCTGCCGTATTTTACTTCGGCTCTTTCTATTCACAAAATCACAGAATCACAGAATGTCCGGAGTTGGAAGGGACCCATAAGGATCATCGAGTGCAACTCCTATAGGCACAGGACAACCCCAAAGTCACAATGTGTGCCTAAGTGCATTGTCCAAGTGCCTCTTAAACTCTGTGAGAGTTGGGGCCATGACAGTCTCCCTGGAGAGCCTATTCCAGTGCTCCACGACTCTCTGGGTGAAGAACCTTTTCCTAACATCCAGCCTAAACCTCCCCTGGCACAGCTTCATGCCATTACCTCAGGTCCTGTCGCTGGTCACCAGAGAGAAGACATCAGCACTCACCCCACTCTCTCTGGTGAGTAAGTTTTACACAGCGATGAGGTCTCCCCTCAGTCTCCTCTTCTTCAGGCTCAACAGACCAAGCGACTTCAGCCTTTCCTCATAAGTTTTCCCCTCCAAGCCCTTCACCATCCCTGTGGCCTTCCTCTGGACGCTTTGCAACAACTTGATATCTTTCTTGTATTGTGGAGCCCAAAACTGCACACAATACTTCAGGTGGGGCCACACCAGAGCCGAGTAAAGTGGGACTAGCCTCTCTCTCTATCAACTAGCAATGCAGTGCTTAATGCACCCCAGGATCTTGTTGGCCTTTTTGGCTGCCAGTGCACACTGTTGACTCATACTCAATTTATTGTCAACCAAAACTCCTAGATCCCTCTCTGCAGTGCTGCTCTCCAGCCTCGCATTCCCCAGTCAGTAAGTTTTTTTCAGATTGCCCCTTCCCAAGTGCAGGACCTGACACTTGCCCTTCTTAAACTTCATACGATCTGTGACTGCCCAGTCCTCTAATCTATCTAGATCCCTCTGCAGTGCCTCCCTGCCTTCAATGGAGTCAACAGCACCTCACAGCTTAGTATCATCCACAAATTTGCTTATTAAGCATTCTAGTCCTAGATCCGAATCACTTATAAATATGTTGAACAGAACCAGCCTTAAGATGGATCCCTATGGGACTCCACTCATCACCTGTTGCCAGCCCGATGTAGTTCTCTTTACTACAACACTTTGATCTTGACCCCTCAGCCAGTTGTGTACCCACCTCATGATGCTCTTCTTGAGCTGTATACTCAACATTTTGCCGAGTAGGATGCTGTGGAGACAGTATCAAAAGCCTTACTGAAGTTCGAGAAGATGACAACAACTTGTTTCCCTTGGTCAGCTAGGTAATCTTGTCATAAAAGGAAATCAAGTTTATTAATAATGACTTCCCTTTCATAAACCCATGATGGCTATGACCAATGACTCTGTTGTCTGTCAAGTTGCTCTAACACAGATAGTTGAACAAGAGGCTGTAAAAGCAGGCTACAGACCTTTCTGCACAACTCAGGCTCAGAGATCTTTCCTTTCCAGCTTTTTTTCACAGACTTATTATTGCTGGTCAAAATTTCCTGGATATTGAATAAATCAAACACTGTTTCAAAAAGAAATATGTTTTGCAGAAATACAAGCTCTGCAGTTGTTACAGTGTGGTTTTTTTAAGCCCTCTGCACCACATACCATTAGCATTTCATAGACTTTGACTGAGAAGTTCAAAACAAGGGCAAACATGCAGTTCTCAGAAGATCAGCTCATTCAACGCCTTAGAGAGAGTAAATGCTCCAAGAATTCACATTAGAAACTGTTGAAAATGCTGAGTCAAGAGCAAATTTTGCATAGAGAGTCTGTTAATTAGTTTCACAGAAAATTTATGCTTGTGCCTACAAAACCTTACTTTTTGTTCAAGAGACCTGTTGAGGATTTTTGTCTCAAATGGAACTTCAGAGATCAGACCTCTGCAGCCCTTCTGAAAGTTCCTGAGATTCTGGTGCCATTGTTCGTCTAGGAGTTACGGGATTAATTGATTTTGTCAGTTTTCTGTATCAACTCAAAAAACAAAAATGACAACAAACCAGAAAAAAACCTTAAAACCAACACTGAAGCGTAGCTCTCTCAGGAAAGCAAGAACTGGGAAAATAAAATGGGCAATCAACAAAAGTGTTTCCAATGGCCCCCAAACTGGAAGCTGTATTTTTAAAATTAAACACAATAAATGCCACAGCCAAGGGCTGACTGCACCATGGCCATTAATATTTCATCTTTTTTCATGTGAACCCTTCCATTCAAAACTGTTTAACACTCTGCAATTACTTTCAAACTCATAGAATTATGACTCCAAATTATTTTATTTTCCCAGAAAAAAATGCATCTTGCAAATTTCAATCCTGTTACTGGAGCCCTTTTGGGAATGGCCACATCAATTGCTGCCTCTATATAGATATTGTCCTCAAATAATGCTTCGGGTTAAAGGATATTTCTTTTACTTGAACTCTCAAAAGTATTTGTAACTGACAGAGCAGACCTTTAGCCTTCCACATTAGAAGAACTTCAAACATATAAAACTCCCTAAGAAGTAAATCTCTGTTCTAAAAAAATCACATGGCATGGTTGTTGTCCTATCCCCTTTTACACAACCCATAAAGAAGGTACAACTAACCATATCAGGGGGATGGGGGGAGAGCAGGCAGCTCCCTGTTACAGGAGTTATGCAATTCAGTCTTACTCTCTGCAGGTGAGTCAGGGTTGAGATCATGCATTTCTACCACAGATAGCACCACGTTCATACAAGATGCTGCTTCTCCTTGCCTCATGCTCTATCAAAATCATGCTCTATCAAAATCAAAAGTTTATGCTTACTGTAGCTACTCCACATGAGCCAGACCTTGCATTAGGAAGATAATACATTGGTGAGCAAACCACCTCCAGTATCAAGTCTTAGTCTTGAACCCATAGCCCCAGAAACACCAGTCCAGTGTGTGATCCTACAGTGAGGCTTGCACTGAAGCCTGTTTGCAGGGGTAAAGGTTGGGGCTGTTGTTACTGAGGGCTATGTACCATGTTTCCGCAATGATTTGTTCTCTCTCTGCCAGATCTTTAAACGAGAAAAATCTCCTCTGCTTGTCTTAGTCACCGGTCATTCACCAGTCATTTTGTTAAATGCAGTCCCTTATGAAAATGCTCTCAGATTCGTTATTTCTGCTCTTTCTTCCGTTAATTGGAGTGGTTCCTTATAGTTGAAAGAAAGCATTTGAGCTCAGCTGATTAAATGGGCTAGCATTTTACTTGCCAGCACTTGTTTGTCAAAGAGACAGAGACACCCATAAAAGTCTGAAAGACTTAACTACATCATGGGTTACTCTTAGGACAGAGCTTTGCTTCTGAACAGTTCCTGGCACTATATTTTTCAAAATTTGTCTCACAGCTGTTTAGTTAAATTAATTTTTTACTTTCTTTGTGAGACATCAAAGTTACAACATTACCCTTTGTACTCAAGCAAGAATCCCTGAGGCACTAATACACATCTTACCTGAGGAAAACTCAAGCCAAATCCTAAAAAAATCGTTTGGACATTCCTTGCATGAAAAGGAGAGCATCTGAGGAGTCCACCAGGAAACAAAGGAGCAGTTTGGGCCATTAGACACAAATGTTTTTGAAATAAGCTGCATCTTCTAAACACAGTTGATCAACATGCCATGCTGGAACTTCATGGTAGAGAACAGGCAGCCGTTCAGCTGTCATGCTCCAGAGTGTGCCCTGCTCTTACACCAGTACAGGACAGCAGCAGTGAGCACACCTGTGGAAGGTGCACCCAGGTGGAGGAACTACTCCACTTAGTAACAGAGCTAGGTAAGGACACAAGTAGATTGAGGAGCATCAGGGAGTGTAAGAGATTAGCTACTGGAACCATATCCTGCCTTTCCTGAGTCAGGTCCAAGAGTCAGACAGGATAAATAATAGGGACAACTTCCTATCCTTCTTCACACAACTAAACATAATGACCTGTAGGAGAGGAGGCAATGGCGACAAGCTCCTGCCCACAGCAGCGCACACATTCCCTGAAGTGAAAACCCCACATTCTCAAGTGGGGTTACAAGGCTCTGCAAGTGGAACCTAGTAACAACAAGGACAATGATTCATCTACCTTGCAAGTGCCACTGCAGTTAATTTGGCCTTCACAATGCATCAAAACGACTTCCACAAAGAAGAAAGACATGTCATTGTTATAGATGACTCTCTTCTGAAGGGAACAGAAGGCCCAATATGCAGACCAGACCCACTTCTTAAGGAAGTCAGCTGCCTCCCTGGAGCCTGGGTTAAAGATGTACAGCCCTTGGATTATTATCCATTATTAATTGTTCATGTATGCAGCAACGAACTTGCAACAAGAAATCCAATACCAATCAAGAGAGACTTCAGGTCCTTAAGACAATTGGTTAAGGAATGAGGAGCACATGTAGTGTTCTCTTTTATAGTGTCAGTTGCAGGACATGATGGGGGAAGAAACAGGAAGACCCATCAGATCAATACTTAGGTCCAAGACTGGTGTCTCTGGCAGAACTTTTGGATTTTTGGTCATGGGTCAGTCTACATGACACCAGGCCTGCTGACAACAGTCAAGGTACATCTGTCTCAAAGGGTGTCTCTTTTTGCCCAGTAGCTGGTAAGACTTATTGAAAGACCTTTAAACTAGATTTGAAGGCAAAAAGAATAAACCCAAGCTTGCTACAGATAAGGCTGGGGGCAGCACATAGGTGTTTATGTTACAATGTACTAGCAAGGTCCTTCAGTCTGCCATCCTAGTAGAGGTAGATGATGGAGTGCCATCTGATAGCAAAAACACAAGGGCTAGAAATCACAGAAGCACCTGGCAATGGTCAGGTAGGAATTAGGATTTCTCCCCTCAAAAACATGACAAGGTCAGTAGCCCACTTGATGTGCATCTACATCAATGCATGCAGCATGGGCAAAGAAACAGAAAGAGCTGGAAGCAATTGTGCAGCAGGAAAACTATATTATCGTTGCAGTCATAGAAACATAGTGGGATGATTTGCATAACTGGAGCTCTGCACTGGATGGCTATAACTTTTCAGAATGGATAGGCCAGGAAGGAGAAGCGGTGGAGTGTCTCTGTATGTTAGAGAGTGTTGTAATTGTCTTGAGCTTAATTACGGTGATGATAGGGTACGAAGTGGTTATGGGTAAGAATCGGGCAAGACCAACAAGGTAGATGTCATCATAGGAATCTGTTATAGACCACCAAACTAGGATCAAGAGGCAGACAAAATAGTCTATAAACAGCTGGGAGTAGTCTCACATTTACTAGCCCTTGTTCTCACGTGTGACTTCAACTTACTAGACATCTGCAAAAACCTCACAATGCAGAGAGGAAACAGTCCAGGAGGTTCCTCAAGTCTGTGGAAGTTAAATTCCTGAAATGGCCAACTAGGGAACCCTGCTAGACCTGTTATTCACAGAGAAGGACTTGCAAGTCACGTGAAGGTTGAAGGCTGCCTTGGGCACAACAGGCATGCAAGGGTACAGTTTTCTGTTCTTGGGGAAGTAAGAAAGAGTGTTAGTAGAACTGCCACCTTGGATTTCCAGAGGGCAGACTTTGGTCTGTTGAGAAGACTGGTTCACAGAGTCCCTTGGGAGGAAGTCCTGAAGGGCAAAGAAGTCCATGAACACAGGACATTCTCCAGGAAAGAAATCTTTAAGCCACAGGAGCAGGCTGTCCCCATGTGCCAAAAGATAAGCCAGCAGGGAAGAAGACTGGCCTGGCTGAACAGAGACCTTTGGCTGGGACTCAGGAAAAAAATGAAGCTTTATTGTCTATGGAAGAAGGGGCAGATTGGCATGCCACTCAAGAAGACTACGTAGGTATTATGAGGCCATGCAGGGAGAAAACTAGAAAGGCCAAAGCCCAGTTAGAAGTTAATCTGGCAACTGCTATAAAAGATAGTTGAAAATGTTTCTATAAATGCATCAACAACAAAAGGAGGGCTAAGGAGAATCTCCATCCTTTATTAGATGTGGGGGGAAATACAGTGTGACAAAGGATAAGGCAAAGGCTGTGGTCCTTAACACCTTCTTTGCCTCAGTCTTTGACAGTAAAGCTAGTTCTCTGAGTGCCCATCCCCCTGAGCTGGAAGACAAGGCCAGGGAGCAAAATGAAGCTCCTATAATAGAAGGGGAAATGGTCAGTGACCTACTACACCGCTTAAAAACACACACACACACACACACACACACATCTACGGGGCAGGATAAGGATCCGTCTAAGGGTACTGAGGGAGCTGGTGGGGGTGCTCACGAAGCCACTTTCCATCATTTACCAGCATTCCTGGCTAACTGGGGAGGTCCCAGCTGACTGGAGATTAGCAAATGTGATGCCCATCTACAAGAAGGGCTGGAAGGAGAATCCAGGGAACTACAGGCCTGTCAGTCTGACTTCAGTGGTGAAGAAGGCTATGCAGCAGATTGCATCAGGATGCTTTACCCAAGTAGAGGTTAACAGCTCAAACTTTGCCCCTCTATAAATGTCATCAGTGATGGAGAAGGGAGGATTAAGATGGTTTTGGTGTTGAAGAACGATAAAATCAGTCTCACCCCATAAATACTGTAAGTCTTTGTTTTATGGCAGACAAAGTAATTACCACTGAGAACTTACCTAAAGCTCTGCAGATGAGATTCTTGAGCTGGCACAGTTAGCCCATATGACAGTCAATCACTTTTTACTACAAAAGTCCATTTCTCAAATATAGGAACTTCTGATACACCTCTCCTAAGATGTCCCTTGGAGACAACACTCCCCAAGATTACCTCTTGATGCTGAGAAAAAGAAGATTATACCATGGTTGTAAGTATGGGTGAGTGACATCTATCTCTACTTAATTATTTTGCTAACTTTAATATTGTTTCTTGAGTATTGTTTCAGAATAATCATGCACAGTTTCAGTAAATGATAGCTAGCTATTCTGTGCACTAAGTAATTCTGATTAATGTCTTTCTTATTATTATTTAGTATTTGTAATCAAATTAAATAATTTCTTTATATAAATACATTTAGTTTGCCATCCTTAATCCTGTGGGACAAAGTGGTATGAAAATTATTACACCATTAGACATAAACTGTTGCTCAAGACTAGCATTAGACTCAGTTGCACATAGGCTTCTCTCTGAGAAGGAGTTTAGAAAGCAAGAGAGTCCCTTCTGAACCTCGCGACTTGACAGGAGCATTCCTTTAATAAACTTTGTCCAAAGCAACCATTTCAGTCCACAACACAGATCATCTTGGGTGCCATCACATAGCACAGACGAGACAAACAGGTAATCAGGCCCAGGCAGCAAGGGTTTATGAAAGACAAGTCCTGCTTGACTAACCTGATGTCCTTCTAGGACAAGATGATTCACTTAGTGGATGAGGGAAAGGCTGTGGATGTTGTTTACCTGGACTTTAGTAAAGCTTTTGACACTGTTTCCCACAGCATTTTCCTGGAGAAACTGTCTGCTCATGGCTTGGATGGGCATCAAAAGATGAGGAGAAGGCAGAGGTTCTCAACAACTTTTTTTCCTCCATCTTCACTGGCAACCTCTCTCCCAACACCTCCCAAGTTAAAAAACCACAAGGTGGGGATCAAGGTAATGAAGTGACTCCCACTGTATGTGCAAATCAGGTTTGTGACCTCCTCAGGAACTTGAATGTACGTAAGTCCAAGGGACCTGATGAGATGCATCCCAGAGTCCTGAGAGAATTGGCTGATGTAGTCGCCAAGCCACTCTCAATAATATTTGAGAAGCCCTGGCAGCCAGGTGAAGTCCCTAGTGATTGTTCCCCCCTGACCCAAGGAAAGGGCTGCCCCTTTGCAGGTAAAGAAACTAACATTGGGAAGCGATAAGTTCTGCAAAGGTGGGACATTTTTTCCAGAGTTAATTTCTCTGTTACATGGCTGTGGCATGTGGCTGTGAATGTGTTACATTCTCTGTTACATGGCTGTATCCACCCATAACCCGAATGTATAAAAACGACAGTGGCATATTGGTTGGTGTGCATCCACCACAAAAGAACTTGGGACTTGGACCGGCTCTGCACAGAGTCCCTGGGTGCCATACATACTCATGGCTGAGTAACTAGTAGCTACTTTTGAGTGTAGCAGTCTTTGTGTTCAGCGCTCCTCACTGATTTCTGCCTTCAAGCTGCTGTGCTTTTTTAATATTTCCCCAAGTGAGAATTTTAGGGGTACTCCACAGCGGTGATGTCATATTCTGGCTTGAAGGTCTCTGATCCATGAGGCACCCACTGTGCTGTTTTTTCTCTTACATTTCATTACCAAACCACCTCCAGCTACCACAATTCTCAGCATATTTCCTGGCAGAAATAAGTGCAGCCCCAGATTTTTAAAGTACATAGATAGTGCTTTTCTACAACCCATTTTAACTGTGCATCATCTAGGAGAGCTACCAGGTAATGATGTGTCCAAAAGGCTGTTTGTTATCTCAGTCCCTCCTTCCCCTTATTTTATAACCTGGAACTGCCATGGTAAACTTGTTATTCTGAACCCTTGCTGTGACCAGAAACCCTTTTTCCAGCTTGGAGCATAACCACTGTAAACCAGCTAGATTTTAGAGATTGTTTCACCCCAGCATTCTCTTGCAATGCTCCTGCAGGAGGATCTGAACCTTATCGCTCACAGGACTAAGATGTAGCATCTAGCAGCCACATGGGCATTAAATAAAGCCACCCTTCACTTTCTTGATCTGCTTGTAAGGAGCAGCACTGGTCCACATAAGGACAAGCAGGACTCAGGAAGCCCGGAGGAAGGCAAGGCAGAGAGCAGCTCATCTTCAGCGCAAAGGCTTGGCTGCCAGTAGCTGCTGGTGTCAAAGCTTCCTGAGCCAGAGTTCATGCTTGGGGTCTTGCATTTGTCTGTCTACCAAAGGCTTGACTAACCCTTTTTGTGACCCTGTTCATACCTTTGGCCTCCCAAACATCTTCTGATGATGACTTCCCCAATCTAATAATGCAATGTGCGGAATAGGACTTCCTCCTTTTTGTTTTAAACCCACCGTCTGCTATTTCCACTGGGTGTCTCAGACTGTGACAACCCAGTGAATTGCCTGGTTGTCTTCTGTATATCATTCAGGTTTTTTTAATAATCTTTCACCATCTTTCTCAGACCCCAGAGTTGTCTCCCTTGCTGAACACAAGTTACCTAGACCAAAGAAAAGCACTCAAAAGCCTCACTTCAAGTAAATAAAAGCCTTTGCTTTCTTTTATTTCTGCTTTGTTTATACAGATCTCTGAGTTATTCATTGCCCTCAGCTAAACACAACAGAGTTTAAAAATATGAGGCCAGAAGTACCACATTTGCACCTTCAGCTGTATTAGCAAGACTACTGCATGTGTAACAAGTCGGACCACAGATTTCTGAATCCCCACACACAGACAAGGGCTACATTGCGCTGAAGCACTCAGTGCTCTCCTTCAGGACTAGATGTCCCAGAGGTCTGCTGCAGCTCAGACACCAGAAACCATCAGTCATGTCCCCTCACCCCACTGCAGAGCTTGCAACCCATTCCATCCTGAAATGCTTGGCCCTAGCCATGACTGTGGGAAAACAGACCCTATAACTTTAAAAATCTGTCTTAAATGAATTGTCCAGCAATGGTGAATTAGAGCATTATTACCATGAGGCTAAGCAGCACCTGAATAGTGGTAACAGAAACATCTCACCACAACCACAGGGCAGAAAGAGAGGAGTGCTCTATCAAGCAAGAACATCACACAGATGTAGGAGACATACTGTTTTTCTGAGAACTATCATAGCCTTTTTACTGCTAGGTACGTATTTGAAACTGAGCTTTCAGTTTCCTTTCTTCTGTTTGAACCTGCATAAAAGTCATGAATACGAGGGCTACAAAAATGATTAGGGAACAAGAATACCCTGCTTATAAGGAAAGGCTAAGAGATTGGAGTCTGTTTAGCTAAAAGAAGAGAAGACTAAGAGGGGATCTTATCAATACTTATAAATACTTAATGGGTGGCTGCCAGGAGGACAGTACCAGTCTTTTTTCAGTGGTGCCCAGTGACAGGACAAGAGTGTCCTGGTTTGGGCTGCAGTGGAACCAATTCTGATTTTTTTATATCAAGTATGATATGTATGGAAAGTAATACTTAGCTGGTCATGTTGGGGTCACCTATCTTGTCTGCTCCTTCACTGTAGATGCAGACTTTTACTCTGCACCCCCATCCCAGTATGAGTCACAGAAAAAAAAAAAAGAAATTCAGCAGTGGCCCTGATTTACATATCAATCCTCAGCAGTAAACCCAAACATTAGGCATAATCACTGGTGGAAGCAGGCACTGTTTCTGAAAAACATACTGCCAGCTTCAGATCTACTGTCACCAGAGGGACACTTGACTGGAAAGCAAGGTCACCGAACAGAATCAGTTCTGTTCTAGCCCAAACCAGGACAAAGAGGTAATGTGAACTAACTGGAATATAGAAAGTTCCATCTAAACATAAGGAGAAACTTCTTTACTTGGAGAGTGGTGGAGCACTGGAACAGGTTGCCTAGGGAGGTGGTGGACTCTCCATCTCTGGAGACATTTAAAACCCACCTGGATGCTTTCCTATGCAACCTGCTTTAGATGATACCTGCTCTGACAGGGAGATTGGACTAAATGATGTCCAGAGGTCCTTTCCAAACTCAAATATTCTGTGACTCTATGAGTCTGTAATATAATAACCTCTGTCTTATTTTATGGGTATAAGTACCATAAGAAACCCAACATAGCTTTATTGCAAGAGCAAGACATTATGTAGTGTGTGTTCATACACACATATTAAGAGAGAAAAATCTATTTAAAATAATTTAAGATCCTTATGTATATCAAACAGCTAGAGGAAAATATGTTAACTGAACAAGATTTAAGCTATAAGCAAAAAGTAGCAGGCTACTTTCAACAATGTAACTGTGTTGTTCTGAACCTGACTAATTGAGGCAATACCCAAAGTGCAGTTAAGCTAGACTGACTATTTAATAAGCTCAGATGAGTAGTACATCTTGTGTTAATTGTTAAAGTGCAGCTCATTCAGCCATCACAAGATTTCCAACCAGGAATCCCGAGCTGGTTTATTTCCCTTTTTTTGTACATTTGCCAGATCACTGCTGTATTCAGCACGAGGCTTCCTCCTCTCAAGGGCAAATCCTCCCTGAATATAATCAGCAGCAATCCTCTGAACAGAGCTATCAGAGTTGTTAAATTTGACATGTGAGACTGGCGACAATGCCACAGCTAGAAGCCTCTGGTTCAGCTTCTGCCCATGCTGTCAGCAGTGGTGAAAGGATATTGTTGCAGGATAGGACTGGAGGTGTTGGTGTTGATAGGTGCCAGCACCACTGAGAGCACCTCCAGCAAACGCACCTCATCTTGCTGGTTTGCAGAGCAGCCCCTCCAGCATCTTGTCACCTGTCATAGTTTCCTGTCACATAGGGAAGGAGACTTGTGTTAAATTATCTTCCAAGTGAAATGAAGTATCAGTGTCTGCATTCCATCAGACCCTGCACTATATTGAAATGGTATTTCAGTATGAGGACCAGCAGATAAAGAGGAGAGTTTGGAAGGGCCTGGGGCAACCACGCATTGCTCACAGCTGGCAAGGATAACCTTGTTACTACATTGCCTAGAGCAGTGTCTTGCCGTGGAGCCCTGTCTTCCCTCTATGCTCAGCTGAGTGAGGTCTCCCAGGCAGGTCACAGACAGGTGATGAAAGATCCATAGCAGCAACAGGTTCTTATAGATCAAATTCCTTGCAGCTACCTTAAGATCTTATTTTGACACTGTCATAGGCATTTATTTTGAAAGAGTATGTTTCACTTCTGTCACTTTATAAAAACCTAGCTAAAGTTATGATGAATATGGCAAAGAAGATCGCTATGCAGATCAGATACCTATCATTAACTTAGAAAGTGATAACGAATAAGGTTAATAGCACTGCTGAGCTGAGAGAATTCAATGTACTGAATGGTGATGAGGTCTGCAGCCAAACTTCCCAAAGATTTTGCTGATAGTGCAGCTTGCCTTCGCAAATAGGAGATAGGAACTTGCATCATAGCCCTATACTGGATCTAGCTGAGCCCATGACTAGGAGTAGTATTTTTCAGTTCGGACCTTTCTCCTTCTCTGCCCGTGAAGATTCTTACTCTGTAATCTCTAGGCACTCTCTTCTGTGAGGCATTTTTATAACACAAACATAGTGGAAGCTCTTTAAACATTTCTCATTGCTTCCTTGCATAGCACAATAAATTAATCTCCCAAAGATAGGGCTGGTAATGAAGCTAGCAGACCAAGGTAATGTAAATGTGATAGCGATAAGGAGTAGGGGAAAGTGAATATAATAGCCTACTGATTTATGATTATACTGGTTGACCTTGCTAAATTTTTCTGGAAATATGTGTTAGGTTAGTCAAACCTCAGCCTATCATCTGGCCAAAACATTCCTCACAGGACAGCATGTCTAGAGGCACTGTTTATTTCTGTTTGTTTTCCACTGAATTATTCAATGTAATTTATAAATGTTCTAACACATACTATGTTAGACCAAAGTAGTAAGTCCCTATGGATATCAACGAAATAAAATGTTTTACAGTTCTATCCCACCTTCTACACATAGAACATCCAGCACTTTATCATCATCATGGCTAGGCTTTGCGAATGAAGATTTG
>VWZX01004281.1:1502-20818 GCA_013399015.1 Galbula dea
TCGTAGGAGCTTCTTTACCCAGAGGGCGTTGGAGCATTGGAACAGGCTCCCCAGGGAGGCTGTCATGGCCCCTACTCTCACAGAATTTAAGAAGCATTTGGACAAGGCACTTAGGCACATGGTGTGACTATGGAGTTGTCTTGTGCCTAAACATGAGTTGGACTAGATGATCCTAATGGGTCCCTTACAACTCTGGCTATTCTGTGATTCTGTGATTTTCTGAACACAAAAAGCAAGAGATATGAAAGGAAATAAAAAATTAAGGATACCAGTAGAAACTGTAGAGAACTTGTAAGAGAGAAAAGACACATAAAACAGGCAGTAAAAACAGAACAACAACAAAGAAACACAAGAAAGGGGAAAGGGAGCAAAGGAAAAGTGGGGTGGGGTGGAAAATGAGAAAAGGTTAAAAGAGTCTTAGTGGCAAAGGCTAACAAATAACTCATAGTGGGATGCAGGAATATGATGGGGCTATGACACATTAAAGACCAAGGAAGATCATTTCTTAGGCAGTTTGTTCCTGAGCTTTTATCTTGTTCTTTCACAATAAGCTTCTTACAGAATGAATCATATTGCCTATGAAGTTAAAAAGAGTGAGAAAAGCCTTCTGGAGTCTACTAAATGGTAAAATTTGTCCAGAGGTTATCCAGGTCCACCATCCTCCTTTACTTATCCCATGATTCACATTCTATCTTATCTAGCAAATGAATTAATTCAGTTATGTGCTAACTTTCTCTTTTTCCTATCTCACAATACAGATAAATTAGTAGAGAATTAATTAAATGAAAACACAGATTTGAAGAGATATGAGAATAAAACAAATTAAGAAGACAAAGTTGTAATAAATAAAATGACAAGAAAATAAAGGGTCAACAAATAATAGAAGAATTGCATGAGGTATTAAAATAAGAAAGTGAGGAAAAACAAAACAATAAAAGCTTCATTGTTTGAAATAGGCTTCTATTGTCTGAAAGTCTATATATATCTCTAAAGAGAATGCGTTTATGTCACAGAAGTGTTAGAGGTAAATTTGGAGAACAATAAAGAAGTATGCTGCCTACCTGGGAAAAAAAATGTTTAAAAATAAAATAAAATAAAAAAAAAAAGGTACAATGGAGAATACATTTATGTGCATTTTTCTTTAACCGTCATCATACTGCTGCTGCCTTGCCACTGACCTTTCCACAGACACAATTCACTGTTTGGGAACACCTATTATTCCCTAGGTTTCCCATGTCTGTTTTTCCAGCTGGTGGGTTTTGAACATGTTAGAGAAGATACTACAAATATTTTCACTTCAGAAAACAGTTTCTATCCTGGGTGTCTTTTCTAAGCCTATCTCTTAAAGGATACTAATTGTGCTCATGACAAAAAGCTTTTCTTTTCCTATATATAATACTCTTTTTTTTCCCCTTTAGATAATACCTCCCCCCCCTCCATAAAGAATATTTCCAGGAAATAATTTTAAACTAGTCTTAATATTTGTTTCTACTTACATATAAAAATTCAGTATAAGTTGACCTTTCTCTGACAGCAAAACCCCTCAGAAGATTCCTTCCTGACCCTTCCACTGCTTGTTTATTTTTCTATTTTGAGAACATAGCAACAGTAAAACCCTCATAGTTTCTTATGCACACTGGTCAGAGCCTACGACCTCACCTAGATGTTCTGACGTTTCACGAGCCAGCAGTGTGCTCTTGTGGCCAGGAGGGCTAATGGGATTCTGGGGTGTATTAAAAGGGCTGTGGTTGGTAGGTCAAGAGAGGTTCNCCTTCTCTGGAGATATTCAAAACATGTCTGGATGCGCTTTTGTGTGACCTGGTCTAGGGAATCCTGCTGTGGCAGGTGGGTTGTACTAGATGATCTTTTGAGGTCCCTTCCAACTCCTAATATTCTGTGATTCTGTGATTATTTGCATGAAGACAAAACTTTGCCAACCTACATGTCTTAAGTTAAACTTACTAAGTTCTTTTCAAACACATTCCTTAAAGTAGAACAGTCTGAAGCAAAAAAACGAATTTGCTACTTGTCAAAAGTTGGTATTTGGGTACAAAATTGGAGCAATACAATAGGATTTACATTAATTACCCACATAGCTTTCTCTTTCCTTTGCTTTGTTTGAGTTATTATTAGCCTTCACAGCATACTTCACTGTCATGGTAAGCATATTGCAACTTTTGTAAGGCAAGTACTAGTCTGTCTTTCAAAAAGTTGATCAGATTAACCTTTTCCAGCATGACTTCAGGGAGGCTTTAAACAAATCTTTGAGAATATAATTATGTCCAATCTTTTCCAACTTCTTAACTATGATTAAACTCCATGTCACTTGCAACACTAATAAATCTTTTTTTTAATGATGTTTCATGACACAAAAGTGAAAATATCGGTTTTATATCAAGTGCACTTTTCTTGACAGCTGTTATCAGTGAGATTTATGAGCTAAGAAAAAAAGTAGTTATATCATACAAAGTAGAGAGTAAATAATCTATGAATAGTAATTTATAAATGTTAATGTATTACACTTCACTGTGATTTCTCACTTTTTTTCTTTAAAAACTTTACAAAATTTCATTATTTTCTAATTTCATTAAATATTGGTATTCTACTTATTTATATGAAGTCTCCTGAAGTATAAAATTCCTTAGCCATAAAAAAGGCTTCTTATCAAAATCCATTTTTATACACATGTAAAACTTCCTGGTAATAAATTACGAGCTTTACTGATGAATGTTTTGTTGAATATACACTTTCATGTCAATATATACATATATCCTTGTGGGTCCTTCAATTAAAACAACATATAAATGTGTGAAAAAACCTTGGAAACACATGGGTGGGACGAAACATTTGCACTAGAATATAAGTGACTGGGCACTCTATTAACCAAAATCAGCATGCCTTTCATGAGATCAGACTCAGAACCAAGCAGGTGTCTTCAAGAGTCAACCACACATTGCTTGAATTCTTCATGGGAGAGCACAGAATAATATCTATAGATAAATTAATGCTCTTAGAATGCCTTCTTTTGATAGGTTTAACTTCTCTTATGGAAAGACAAATGCTAGATATTTTGAACTGTTCAGGAATTTCCTAGTGTAGGGTTAAAAACTGTCTTCATGAGTATAATAGAGGCATCACTGGACTCCTCAGATTGCAGTTCACTTTTTCTAGGTCTCCAGAAATGAAAGGCTAGTGCAGTAAGCTCCTTACCCAGTTTCTCAAAAAAAGTAATTTCTCTACTTGGAGGCTAATCGTTTGAGCATAATGAATATTATGATACTATATGGTCTTCACCAAATGTTAACAATTTAGCTTAAAAATTTAGATAAAACTTTTACTTCTGCCACTACAAAATTGTAGTATCTACTTGAATATATTGTCATTTTGTTAATGTTTCTGGAAGACCACACTACATTCCTATTACACTTGTCACAGTATTTCTTAATAACAGGATGTGGGTGATCATATCTACTTACTGTCAGTTTTCCTATATCTCATTTCACCTACTGTTGACACATCTAAGGGAGGTTTCCCATAATAGATTACTTAGTGCATACATCATTGCCATATATTACAAAACACAGTAGGTTTTGTAGAATTGTTAACTGTCAGACACATATTTCTTTCCCTGATGGGTCTTAAATGTAGAACAAATAAATTTTCTGGGAAAAAAAATCATTAAAATAACACTCCAAAAAATAAAATTATTAATGACTGCTCAGACAAATTCTGTTCTCAGTTACATGATAATCTCTTATAATTACAGTTACGTGGTAAATGGGGGTATTGACTCATTGGATACTATTCTGATTTTGATTATTATATGACACTTACTATTGGTTGCCATTTCCAGAGACAAACTGTACTTTTTTCAAAAAGAAGCTTCATTAAACACTAGCATTTTTTGATAATGTAAAGTACTACAATATATATATCAGATTATGTAACCTTAAAATAGGACACAGGAGATTTCACTGAAATCTTGGTGAAGATTACTTAAATAAATTCCACTATTTTTCTTAAGAACTTTTTGAATAAAAAGAGAAAACGAACAAATTTGTTTTTCAAAATTCTGCAGTTTCAAAGTAAAGTGTAATTATTCCAGTACATAATTCCTTTCTGAAATAAGTAACAAAAGTATCAAGAGAACTCAATAAAGACTACAATAAAAACAAAGTGAAAAAGTAATGAAGACGAAACTTTTATATTAACATTTATTAGTTGACATTCTTTTTCATTATTTAGCTACATTGTTGTTCAGAAAGGAATTTTCATTGAAAAAATAAGGAATATACTAAATTATCAGGAAATTAATGAAAGTTTAGCATTTTATAAAGAGGAAACAACAAAGATAGACTTATGATTTCAAGTGCTTAGTCATATGTTTATTAAATTTGTGACATAATCTGCCCTTAATTATCCACAGGGGTCAGAAATCCTCAGATTGTGTTCGTGATGTTGTTTTTGACTGCAGCTGTGGTTTGAGGTTTGCCAAGGAAACTTTATTTTCAGAAAAGAGTTAAATGGAGGTAAAAATCATTGCTGTAGGAAGTGCTGCTGATCTTCAGTACAGGGAAAAATGTTAATCAAAATTAAAAAAAAAAAAAAAGATTCCCACAATACAAGCCAAAATTATAAAAAAATTTTCACTTCTACAGAGTAGCATAAAACATCTGTAGTATGTGTATAGCTGAGGAGAAAAAATCCTGTTCAGTGAGTTTCTTCATGCACTATAAAGTAATATATTATCGTTTGTTGAGACAAAAATTCCAACATAATACGTAATTATATAATTTCACCTCAGGAAATAATATCATAAAATCAGAGAATGATTTTGGTTGGGAAGTACCTGTAAGGGACTGTTTGAATCCACTTTCTTATCAGCTATGGAAAACAGGTTTCCTAGCTGTGCTGACAACTGAATGTTAATGTCTCCAAGCTTGATTGATCTTTGACTATCATCGTTGAAGAAGACAATGCCAGACCTCGAGGAGCCAGAGGCTAGGAACCTGCTGTGCAGGACAAAGAGGCCTAGTTAAGACCTTGAGATAAGGCCCAGGTGTGTAGACAACTCATGAGGAATTTATTCATGAGAAAAGTCTGGAGAAACCTGTGGGAGATTCCCTTTATCTTAAGGATCAGTAGGACCGTGTCCTGTACCTTCTCCGATAAAAACCTGAGGAAAAAGCCTCGTGGTTGTGAGTTGTGCTGGTGAGTTGTGAGTGGAGCTATGAGTGATGTATGTATGAGAGAGAATGTGAGCATGATTACCCACCATCATGGAAGAAGCAGGGGGACTTGGGACCCTCGACACATCACTGGACCTGATCTATGGTGGTGTAACTATGCCTTCTTGCTCTCTTGTTGAGAGCATCTTAGCAGAGAGCAGGCATGGGCTGCTAATGCAGGCCTGCTTGCACAATCCAGCCTACGTGCCAGATAGCGAGGACAGTGTCCAGCCTAAGTGCTAGATTTTAGCTTACGTGCTTACAGCAACGACAATCTAGCCTACATGCCTTAGCAAAAAAAGTGTGCCTTTGAAGAAGTTATAGAATAGTGTGCCCTTGGAGAAGTTATTAACTAACAAGCAAGAAGGGAGGATGTTATTGATGAAGCAGGGATGTTGCTGACTGATTTTGGGCCAATTAGATAGCTTTCATGTGTACACCTGCTGTAACACAATAAAGAATACAGCTTTTTATGTATGAACCCTGAAAAACCCTATATAAGCTGTGTGATTTTGCAATAAAGAGAGCATTGACTGTACTTCTATGAAGACTGTGTCTTTGACTCTGGAAGCTCCCTGCATCACTCTCTGTCCTGCCTCTCTGCTTAATTTTCCTCTCTTTCCTCTGTCCTACTGTCTTATCGCTCTAACTCTTTTGTTTCAATAAACCCTAATTGATTTTCAGCATTTGACCTCATTTGTGTCTTAATTTCACTCTGGGAAATAAACCTCGAATCTACCCTATGTCCATTAACCAGACCGGGACAGTACCTTAAAGTTCATCTAGTCCCAACACACTTGCCACAGAAACGCCTTCCACTAGATCAGGTTGCTCGAAGCCCCATCCAGACTGGCCTTGAACACTTCCAGGGATGGGACATCCACAGCTTCTCTGGGCGACGTGTTTCAGCTCCTCACCACACTCACTGTGAAGAGTTTCTTCCTTATAACCAATCTAATTCTAAGGTATCTTACAACCTGTCTTGATTTGTACGTACAATTACAATAATACCTATGGCACCCAAAGCTATTACCGGTTTAGTTAATGTTCTTTATTTCAGCATTTATATTTTGTACTCCCTCAAGGAAATAATAAGTTTAAATGGCAAAAGAAGGAATACTTTCTGAAAAGCATTTTTTGAGAAGTGAAACCACATTTATATTAAGAAGTATTGTAGGACATTTTGTAGGAAGTTCAATCCACTTACTAAGAGGTTCATAAGACTATTAAAATATTATTAAAAATTGTTATCTTTCTGAGAGAATTATAGGAAAATTTAAAACATTCCAATAGTTTGAGATTACTTACTGGCACCTGATGAGATGCATCCCAAAGTACTGAGAGAATTGGCTGATGTAGTTGCCAAATCACTCTCAATAATACTTGAGAAGTCTGGCAATCAGGTGAAGTCCCTAGTGGTTGGAAGAAGGGGCATGTTATTCCTATCTTAAAAATGGTAGAAAGGAGGACCCAGGTAACTACCGACCTGTCAGCCTCACCTCTGTGCCTGGGAAGATCATGGAACAGATTCTTCTTGAAGGTCTGATGAGGCACATGGAGGACAGGGAGGTGATCAGAGACAGCCAGCATGGCTTCACTAAGGGCAAATCCTGCCTGACAAACCTGGTGGCTTTCTATGATCATGTGACTGCCTCAGTCGACAAGGGACAACCTGTGGATGTGATCTATCTGGACTTGTGTAAGGCCTTTGACACAGTCCCTCACAACATTTTACAGGCCAAATTAGAGAAGCATGGATTTAATGGGTGGATCATTCAGTGAATAAGGAATTGGCTGGATGGTCACATCCAGAGGGCAGCGGTCAATGGCTCGAAGTCCAGATGGAGACCAGTGACAAGTGGTGTCCCTCAGGGGTCCGTACTGGGACCTGTCCTATTTAATATCTTTATAAATGATATCGACAGTGAGACTGAGTGCACCATCAGCAAGTTTGCTGATGACACTAAGGTGTGTGGTGCTGTTGATAAGCTGGAGGGGCAGGATGCCATCCAGAAGGACCTGGACAGGCTGGAGAGGTTGGCCCAGATGAGCCTCATGAGGTTTAACAAGACCAAGTGCAGGGTCCTGCATCTGGGGCGGAATAATCCCCACTATCAATACAGGCTGGGGGCTGAGGAGATAGAGAGCAGTCCTGCAGAAAAGGACTTGGGAGTGTTGGTGGATGAAAAGCTGGACATGGGCAAGCAGTGTGCGCTGGCAGCCCAGAAGATGAATCGCATCCTTGGCTGCATCAAAAGAAGTGTGACCAGTAGGTAGAGAGAGGTGATTCTGCCACTGTACTCTGCTCTGGTGAGACCTCATGTGGAGCACTGTGTTCAGCTCTGGAGCCCTCAACACAGGAAGGACGTAGACCTGCTGGAGCGGGTCCAAAGGAGGGCCACGAAATGATCAGGGAGCTGGAACACCTCCCCTACGAAGACAGGCTGAGGGAGCTGGGATTATTCAGCCTGGAAAAGAGAAGGCTTTGGGGGTGACCTAATAGTGACCTTCCAGTACCTGAAGGGAGCTTACAAAGAGGCTAGAGAGGGCCCATTTTTCTATGAAAGTCTAACAATGAAGAGCCAAAAGAAAAGATGCACATATGTAAAATAAAGTAATATGCAAATTCTTACTACCATGAGACATAAATATTTAGATTTCTTCTTTTTCTGTTCTTTGAGCTTACTGGTGACCTTGGAATAATTTATGCTTCACCACATACTAAGTGAAATTGTTATACAGTATCAGCAATTAGAGGGCAAAACAAACTCAGCAGAAAATATCAGCTAAGCAAAGGTGTTAATAAATAAAGAGCCAAAAGCTGCAGTCTTTCGATTTTCTTGAACTGCAGCAACAGCTTTTGTGAAAGGAAACTTTTATGACCCAAATAATACAAATACAGGAAAAATGGTTCACTGAAAGAAGCATTGTTCACTAGGGAAATCTTCTGGTACAATATTATTATAGAATCATAGAATTGTCAGAGTTGGAAGGGACCTTAAAGATCATCTAGTTCCAACCCCCCTGCCTGGCAGGGACACCATCCACTAGATAGGTTGCTCAGGGCCCCATCAAGCCTTGTCTTAAAAGTTTCCAGGGATGAGTCTTCCACAACCTCTCTGGGCAATCTGTTCCACTGTCTAGCCACCCTCATATTGAAGAACTTCGTTTTAATATCTAACCTTAGTTCTGCAGGTCATTGTCAAGTTATGTTTAATAAATATTTGCTTTGACAGGTGGCCTATAGCCTTAGCTTTCTTGTAACTGAAATGTTTTGTCAGTACACAAGAAAGGCAGGAAAGGAAGTGTGTCCTATGGCAGCAGCTTCAAATATCAGACTGTTGAACAGGTTCCTTGAGACAAGTCCCTGTTTTTCCATTCTCTTCCAGGTTCTTAAACACAAGAATTTTACAGGTGTACAATTAATCTCACTGATCAATTAGCTAATCAATTATTTCTATAGAGTGCAGCACCTCCAAAACACTGCATGTCACCAAATAGTCATGAACTAGGAAATCAGACAAATGAAGGACAAAGCACTATGCACCTACTCTGAATTTAGGCAGTCATCTTGGAGCTGAATGAGAAAAGTTGGAAATGTTCTAATATTGTGCAGAACAAGATTAACATCTTCTGCTTATCTCCAGTTAAGAACATAAAAATTTCTTTCACAGCATCGTCAGGTGTTAGTGTCTATTGTTCGATGTTTTGTCTTGTGATACAGGATTATCAGGTCTTTACCTCAGCTGAGAGCTGAGGGCAATGCAGACAGGATCTAAGAATAGGAAGCTGCAAAACTCAAGGCAATGCAAATGGAAACTGAATGTGATGGGACTTAGCATAGGGCACGGGTCATCACCTGACAGGAAAGCAGTGTTTGAAACTGCTGGAAAGGTACCCCATTTCGAGGACTGCTGAGCTGATAGCCTGCACAGGAAGGTGTCTATAAAAACACTCAGCAGTAGGTGGAGTGAAGGAAACAACATAGATGACAGAGAGGAAGGAATAAACCCAAATCTAAGCATCATATAAGAAAGAGCACAGTGCCCAGGAGGAACTGCTGAGCCTTGGAGCAGAGCTGCCATCTATGAGCCTGATATCAAAGCTGGCTGGAGGGAGGTAATATTCCATTGAATGCAATAAAAATAATGAATAGTTACACAAAAATCAAATTATCCGGTTTTTATGATACAGGCTATTCTGATTAATTGTTTGGGTTTAAAGAATTTGTAGAAATGTATTTTTAGTATGACCTTATACTAATTACAAGGTTATTTTTTCCATCAGGGAGTCATGCAGTCATCTTAATTTCTTACTAGAAGAATTATTACAGTTTTTCTTGTGCTATTGACTTATAAAGTGCCATTAATAACAAAAATATTTTCTTAATGTTTTCAGGATGAAAATGGAAAAAATAATAAAATTTATCATTTTCAATTTCTGTTTAAAACTTGAAATGCAGTCTTACAAATGTTAATACTTTATTGTCAATTCTTTATATCCGCTATGTACTTGGAAATAAGAGTTTCATGGTCTTCATTTCCTATTGCTTGCTGTCATGGTTAGAGGCTTTGCCGACTCTGACCCACAGCAGATGCTCCTTATTACCCCCTCCTTTCCCCCCCAGCCGGAAGAGATAGGGGACTATAAGGGCAGAGAGGCTTCTGGATTGGAAAGTAAAAACTAAAACTACTTTAATAATAGGAACAATGTTAAATGGAGCATATATAAATATATACAGGACCCAAATACCAAACCCAACTCCCCCTCATTATGATAATTATGTCACCACCGAAATTGCAAATGTCCTGAATGTCCTGGTGCCAACTCCCAGCTTTCAGTCCCGGTATCAGCTTCATGTGTGCACCACCTAGCCCCAGCACAAAACTAAATCCCAGCCACAAACCCAGTGTCCCAGAAACCTCCAATTTTTGTTTTCCCCTGGGGGCAGGGTCCCTACTTAAGATTCAGAAATGTCAGGTTTTACAGGGGAAGTTCAGGTTTAGCAGGTATCTCTGGCAAGGTTGGGGGGGGGGCACCAGGAAGGAACGACTGATACTGAACATGATGTATATGGGATGGAATACCTTTTAGAAAATAAAGTCACTGAACAGAGTTAATTCTGTTCTAACCCAAACTAGGACATTCTAACCCAAACCAGGACACTTGCCTTTATGAGTTTCAATTACCAGTTTAGAAATATGGCATAGAGTACGTTAAGTAACAGCAGTTGCATCTGAGCTTAATCTATAGCAAAAAATGTGTTCTATTCCTGAAGCAACACAGCAGAATGTAAGCCATTCAAAAAGATTAAGGGGTAGTTTGGAATTCTATTTTATTTCACTTTATGTTTTCCATATTGAAACCCAAAACAAGATGGCAGTTAAATATGAATATATTTGTATCTAGAGCCTCACTTGTTCTTCCTTTTTTCTAACAGTTTCTTCCGTGAAACTCAGAGACCAACCAGGTGCCTAATAATAATTCATCTGAAATACTTATAAGTGCTTATTGCTTTTCCTTTCCCCTTCATCTTTTTAGGCACAGCAATATTCCTCTCTCAGACCTTTGCCATCAGCAGGCAGTTACTGTACAAGGCAAAACATTTTGTGTGTAAACCAGGAAAAAATATTAACAAATAATAAATCTTGAAACTTCTAAATTCATTAACTATCATAAAATGCTTTATTGAGCCAAATTATGCAGTCCTAACACACATGTACACAGGAAAAGTTCTCACTGTTTTCTTCAGTAGAGATTTTACCAGAGGGAAGAAGAGAATTAAAAGAACAAAACCAAAACCAAAACAAACAAACAAGCAAACAAAACCAACCAAACAAAATAAACCCACAAAAACCTAAAAAAACAAAACCAAAATACAACCCCATAAGCACAGATACCAGTCTATTTGCTTTAACATAGAGGTTTTTTAAATCCTAAGAAACTTAGAGGAAGGTAAACATTTGTACATCAGTCGAGGAATTTAGACACTGATGTATCAGGGCTTAAGGTACAAACTTGCAAGTTCATCATTTCTGTCCCACTCCTTCACCTCCATATACCTTGCCAGGACATCAAGGATGTTTGAAGAATGCAGGGTATATTTGAATCTTGCTGAGTGTAATTACATCTCTTTAGTGTTGAGATTTTGCTTTTTGCTTCCTTTTCCCCTCCTTAACACACCAGCCATACACAGATGAGCAAGAAAATAAGCAAAACCAATCTGGCTTCAGAATATGAGAATGTTATGCTTCTTACTGGAAGAACAGAAAGCAGAAATTTTTATAACAAAAATGAAATTAACCGTGGTCGCACTGCAAAACCTTATGAGTAAATCTCAGTGTTAGTATTGCAGTGGTAGACGACACGCTGTTTCAGCCCACTGTCATACTAGCCCTCAGTGCTGGTTTAATGGTGATTACACAGGGAGGTGGCACAAACTGGTTACTGCTTGCAGAGCTGGAGGATTAGCACCACAGACTGGGAGAAAGAGAGAGTTAAAACTGCTCTGGTGTTAACAGTTACGGCACTGTAAGTTTGATTTACAGTTGGTGGGTGGAGAGTGAGATCCTGATATAAAGTTATGGTTTAAAAATGAAGAATTTTCTTCGCTTTTAATGAAATCCCTTCCTGTCCGGAATTGTTGGGGGAAATGTACCTTCTCTTTTCTTGAAACACAGCAATTTCAGAAATGTTAAGAGGAATAAGGGAAGGCAGGGGAAGGGATTGTGGGAAGAAGGAAGGGAGGGAGGGGAGAATTTAAAGTAAATTCTCTAGCAGCAACCAACTCTGGGAAAATCTGCATAAATACTGTTCATGCTATTCCAAACTGAAAGTCACAAAGTGAACATAACACTTTGTGATGGTTTGGACCTGGCTTTCTGCCAAATACTCAAACCCACAGTGTAAGCTTTCTTCCCCCCCCCTTCCTTCTCAGAGTAATGAAAAACACTATAGAACAATTAAAGAGTTCAAAATAATTAAATTATATTAGAGATTAATACATATATCTATATAATACCATATACAAAGTAGAGGGAACCCCCCAAAACACCACCCCTGGGAGGGGAAGGGGAAGGGGAAACAGAGAGGGGAAGGGAAGAAGGGACGAGGGAAAAAGAAAACAAAGAGGAGAAACCAAAACAGATATGTAAGCTTAAAGAAAATAGATCTCACTACTACTATTCTCTAAGTTCAGGAACTGCTGCTCCTAAGGCCTACAAGGCCTCACTCCCCAACACGGGCAGGACCGATAGCAGAGAACCTGCATCTCTGAGTCCACCAGAAGGAAGAGAGCGAGCAGGCTTCTGCTCTTCTTATTTATACTGCTAGTCACGTGAAATTGCATGGAATACTGGGAACTTCTGACCACTTCCCTGGTTACAAGCTGGTTACAAGCTGGCTACCAGGGAAGTGGCCTGGGGAAAACCATTACACACTTCAGTCACCTCACAGCCATAAACTGCTTTCATACAAATAAGGTATTTAAGGTACTTTCTTTTCCCCAAAAGCATGGGGTTTTTTCCTTCTTGGTTTAGTTATATTGCTGCCTATTGTGTCCTTCCCTGTAATACATTCATTTCACCCGTGGAGTCTTTTAATCTGGTATACTGTCCAGTCACCTGGTCCTTAACTATTGTTTCATTCCTGTAATCCTTCTTCCACTTCAAGATTCAGATTTAGATTGGATCATAATTATGATAAGGATTTTATCTGCTAACATTTTGTAGCTTTTAGGACAAAGTCACAAACTTTTATCAGTTATAGCTTTAAATTCAAAGGGCAGAAATAGACCTCAAAATGTTATCTAGTCAGTGGTCTTGCCATAAGACAAGAACAGCAAAAAACCAGTGTCTTTCATGACACCCTATTGTCTTCTGAAAACCCATCAGCAGAGAAGATTCAATAGCACCCACAAACAAATTAAAAGCTTAGCAGTTCTTTCTATTAGTACATTTTTCCTTATGTCTGAAGTAAATGTCCCTTGTTGAAATTTAAGTCAGTTACTTCTTATCTGTACTGGACATGGAGAAATCACTGTTTCCTCTCTCTTTGAAGCAGGCTTCTATAATTTTTAAGACTGTTATTGGGACCCTCTTCAGGTACTTCTGTTGCAAAATAAAAGTCTTCAATTAATTCACTCTTTCCTTCAGTCTTCTAAATTTAGATCTCTAATCATTATTGATCTCCTCTGAACTCATCTGCAGATCAATGTGTTACTGATCAACACTGAAGAACAATCCTTTAATAATATTATTGTATTAGTGTCATCAAAAATAGAATAATCATGTTATTTTATTAAAAGCCCTTTTTGCTGGTAGAAGGGCAAAAGCATAGCAGATCTAAAAAAAACATGTATAGAATACTTTTTGATAAACACCAATGATTTGGAAAGGAACTTTTTCTTTCCAGCTACCATTGATCAACAATAATTTGACAGTAAAAAAAAAAAATAAAATGCCCTTTTTCAGAGCTTTATGAATGTTTATGTGGTTACATGAATTAAGATAGGCTGAACACCTGATCAGATTTTCCTTGATAATACATGTTTTCCAGACATTACCTTATTAAGAAGGTTAACATCACAATCTTTTTGGAAAAGACCACTCATTCAACCTGTTGTTTATACTACACAAGGTGAAGCTCTGCACCAAGTCTTATTGATTTTAAACCAGTCAGTAATGACGTTTTCCATTACAGTTTAAAGCCTAAATTTGTCAGTTTCTTTTCCAGAGAGCAACACTGAGTGTAAACTGCAAAGTTACAAGATCCTTTGGTTTGAAATGTAATCAAAGAACATATAAATTACCTGCCACAATCAAAAAGGAACGTAGAAGAAGGAGGGTACTAATTCTCCATCTGGAAAAATCCAAGACAAAATATTTCTCCCTATTTGAGACTTGTCAGAGGAAGAAACAGTGAATGGGTGAAATGACCCTGGAGCCAGCAGAGGTACCAACATACACATGTGAGTGCTCAGCTACTGACACTCAGGCTGGATGGGTCTTTAACTAACAAGAGATTCAACCTTTCTCCCTTTTTATTCTGAAGTCTTGACCTTCCTCTTTGATTGTTTAACACGCAAATGTAAGAAGTAGGAGACAGAAGATACTTAACTAGTCTCATTAAAGCATTTTAAAAAAAATCTTCTGTCTGTACTTGTAGGTTGAGTCAAAAAGCTGCTAATGTGTATGATAAAGTCATTCTTTCCCCCCACAGAAATGATGAAAAAATAATAACAAAAAGAATAACGATGCATTAAAGCAAACACAAATTACAACTTGGGCCACAAAGCAAGGGTAGTACGTAACCCAAGGCAAGAGAACTGTGGCTTGTTGACTGTGCCTTCAATTAAAAAAATACCAAACTCGGGAATTGCAAACCTTTCTGATACGACAGTGCAAAAACCAAAATGCTGTATTTTTATGGCTGTCAAACCATGTATTTCATACACATCACAAATTCTACAGATAAAAAAATAATGTCTGCATAAAATCAGTACTGTTTTATGCACTACTCATGCCACTCAGAGAAAGTGCTGTGGCTGATGAAGCTCCCTGGTGACCCACCCCAAGGACCTGGCACAGCAGCAACATTTAGAGTGCCTGTAAACCACACAGGTCTCAGGAGCTTACAGGGTTCTCATCCTTAATTATATTTGATTTCCATACCTTCCTTGCTTCTGTCTGAGCTTTTCCTTGGGTGTCTTCTCCCTCGCTATGTTTTTGCTTCTAGCTTGAAGCTCTGCTTCTTTACAGTGGCAATAAAAATTCTGCTGAACCTAGGGACTTCCTTTAATCTGTTCTACCTCCTCCCAAGGACAGATGCTGAAAGCAAGAAAAGTTTTCATTAACTGGCAGGATGAGAGAGGAAAATACTCTCTGCTGTTATAATCAGTGCAAACAGACAGAGAGCCTCAGCAACAACACAACAGGCAGCTGCTTCCCTCCTGCCTCCCAAAGTGCTTTCTCATCATAACCAAGGACAATTATAGTATATTCTGAGTCCAGCTACTTGAGCTAATATCACAACACCAATGCCTGCATGAAGACAAAAGAAGAAATCACCTCTAGAGAGGACTTAAGTCATAGGAAAATTAAGTCAACCACTTCATCTAGTGGCCAAAACGAAGTTGGTTAGATTTATTTAACTTTTTATCTTCTGTAAAAAACAGAAGAGAAAAGAAAAGAAAAAGAGAAAAAAAAATAAAACAAAAACCCAAAAGACCAGAGGAAGATGAAGATATCATTTGTAATAACTAAGACAGGTACATCATTCTCCTTGGTCATATAACTCAGTTCACACCAGCTTTGTATATGATATCACTTAGGTATAGTAATGAAATACAGGACTTAACCTATTAGATTGTTAATCATTATCATACTTAGAAAAGAGTATAGATTGAATACAGGGAAGTGTGGATTACACTGTTGTGCAGCAGGAATATACTGCCCAGTTTCCCTGGTGATTTCTTCCATATCAACAAAACAAGCAAACACTACCATATATTTCTCAGAGAAATCAAATTGACATTACCAAAGTATTACATTTGTTGCATCCATCAGCAAGATGCAAAGTGCACCAATATGAACAGAACTATTCTTAAATTCTGAAAACATCCCCAAGAGCAGAACATGGCCTCAGAAATACCATTGCTGCAGTTGATAAAATATATTAATCAATACTTGAAAAATCTGACAGACCATCTACTCAGCAAATATTTGACAAAATCTAGTTATTATTAAAAGAATAATGTTATACAAATGTATAAAAATGCATTCTATCACATAAACTTCAGCTATATATTGTATCTTAGCAAGTGTTAATTGGCTGCAGCATTGATTTTTAGAAATCAGTAAGTCATATATAGATTAAAGACTAGCTATTATTAAACAACACAGATTTTTAGCTTCAAGCAAGCACTTTTCTTTTTGATGGCTTTAAAAGAAACACTTTTTGAGATTTATATTACAGCTAACAGGGAAACTGTAGCTTAATGACATCAAACATAGATTGATTATCTTTCTGAAATATTTCAACTGCAGGGAAATTTGTACATATATATTTTTAAATATCACAAATTTTATTAAGCACGTCTGATATTGATGTGCTTCACTTAAGGAACTTCAAGAATGAGAGACACTCTAGGGCTAGGATCTCTTTCCAGATAAAAATCAATGATTTATTTCATTCAAACTAAATTCCTACTGAAGGAGAAGTATCTGTAGAAGTCTATCTGAGAAAACTGTAATAATATTTCTCTCTCCATTATAATTTCTGAAATCAGATCAATACAAAAGAATCGTCAATATAAAGCAAAGTTGTTTTGTTATTTAACTTCTTTTAAATTATTATTCATTCACACTCTCAAACATGCTGAATGGGAACCATGATTTACAGCTAATGGATCTTGTGCAAAATACTGTCCACAGTTTTCCAGTTAATAATGAACTAAATCATTTAAGTTCACTGCCTAGTTCTCTAAAGCCTAACCAACATTTTCTTTCTCTTCTTATGCTTCTGGAGCACAGAGAAAAAAGAAACTCTAAAAAGATTAAACACTTTAAGTTGACTTATTCAACTTAATACTAAAGAAAGGTACCGAAAGTAAACACAAAATCCTTTCCTGATTATGATATTCCTTTCTTTTAGCAAACCTGTAGGTAGTGCATGATAAAGCATGTTTCAGAACATTGCTTCTGCAAAGTGTTCCCAAAGCATATTATACTTTGAAAAAGAACTAAGTCTTAACTGTCAAAAATAACCTTTTGGAAATGGATTATGTAATAGTTGCTGCATGAACTTACTTTATGAACTTCTTCTCTGTGTGGTCATATCTTTAATTTCCCTAATTTCTACTTTAGCAAATTAGAACATGCATTACAAATCAGAATAACTACCTTAAACTTGAAATAGCAACCAAAATGTGTTACACTTATTAGTTATCCAAGTAATATATTAACTATTAATATTTATCTAAATTCGACTTTGGGGTTGTCTTGTGCCTAGAGGAGTTGAACTTGATGATCCTTGTAGGTCCCTCTAACTCAGGACATTCTGTGATTCTGTGATTCTGCTTGTCCTGAGATTACGGATCAGATAACTGAAAAGAAGGAAGATGGAAGGGATATTGATCTAAACATTTGGAGACTCATTCCCTCTAACAATCTGTGAATTCCTCTACTTTCTCAAAGACGGTATCATTTTAAGAATCAACTGAGAATGGTTGACTGTCAAGAAGTCAAAGAAGAGACAAAACCAACACTTAAATACCCCCAAAAATGTCTTGCTTCACGTAAAATTCCAGTGAAGTACTTTGGCATGTGCTGTAATTTATTAAGTAGCTCCATTCATTTTAAAGGGACAATTATTTTCTCATTAATAGGGGAATAGATCTAAGATTTTTGAAAAAATAAATAAGATAGGAATGTCTGGGTATAGGAGATATAGCTTGTTACAAGGAGACTCAAAATGATCAGCATGTAGTACTAGCCAATATACTTGCAATTAAGACTGATATTATTTTCATAGATATACAAATGATAGGACAGTGGTATTCAATGCTGGCAATATCTGTACAAAATAGAATTATATCTTATTTCTTATTTGTGTTGCTTATACAAAAATACAGATGATATTACACAGAGTATAAATTGTGGAAATAAACTTTGCTCACCCTTAAAATATATACATAGATTTTTTTAATGATAAAACTTGACAAGAAGGAGGTAAACTAATGACCTTTCAAGGTCCCTTCCAACTCCTAACATTCTGTGATTCTGTGAAACTACCATTCAACTTAGAAATCACGTCTGGATAAATTCAGCTCTGTCTGACATCTCAGGTAACCTCTAAATTCATTGAGAAATCCTGGAAATCCTATTTTAGCTAAATAAAGTTCAAATTCACAAGGGGAAAAAAACCCAACCATTTCCAAAGAGCATTCAATCTGAAAAACAAAAGTCAGTCAGGTACAGGTAAGAAAACTGCACAGAAAACATAAAGCAACAGGGTCAGACCAGTTCAATTCTGGAAGGAGATAGTTAGTCAGGCAGCCACGCAGCCTTTAGGGTAGATCTAAAGTAGAGTGGACCTTCATGTGGTACCATTTGACAGCATGATCCTTTCTAAAAATGCAGCCAGGTTAAAAAAGTTCAGGAAAATTCAGTGGTAATGGTAACAAAAATAATACTGCTGGATTAAAGAGGAAATGAATGCTAAAAAATTTATGTAATCAGTTCTTAAAAAGTTGTTGTGGTTAGAGGCTTTGCTGACCCCAACCCACGGCAGAAAATCCTTATGACCCCTCTTTCCCCCCCAACCGGAAGAGATAGCGGACAATAAGGGCAGAAAGGCTTCTGGATTGGAAAGTAAAAACTAAAACTACTTTAATAATAGGAACAATAATAAATGAAACATATGTAAATATAGACAGGATCCAAACACTGAACCCAACTCCCCCTCTCTATGGTAATTACGTCACCAGCGAAATAGCAAATGTCCCGAAACGTCCCGGTGCCAGCTCCCAGCTCTTAGTTCTGGTATCAGCTTCACGTGTGTAGCTCCCCAAGCACGAGTCCAAAACCAGGTACTCATGCTTTCAGCTCTCAGTTCAAGCAGCCCCAAGTACCAAACCCACGCTGTTCCCCGTCCCAGCACACACAGAATCCCAGCATGGCACTAAGTCCCAGCCCCCCACCCAGGGTCCCAAAAACCTCTGGTTTCCACTTCCCCCTGGGAGCAGGGTCCTTACTTAAGATTCAGGAATTTCAGGTTTTACAGGTATCTCTGGCAAGCTGGAGAGGGGAAAGCTGATACTGAATATGAAGTATATGCAATGCATTCTACTCGAGAAGCTGGCTGCTCGTGGCTTGGATGAGCACATGGTAGACTGGATAAAAAATTGGTTGGATGGCACAGTTCAGAGAGTTGTGCTCAATGGAGTCAAGTCCGGTTGGTGGCCAGTCACGAGCGGTGTCCCGCAGGGGTCAGTGTTGGGGCCTCTCCTGTTCAACATCTTTCTTGATGATTTCGATGAGGGGATAGAGTGCACCATTAGTAAGTTTGCAGATGACACTAAGCTGGGTG
>VWZX01004283.1:0-15005 GCA_013399015.1 Galbula dea
ATTTTTGAAGCGCCAAATATTAACTGCACAATTTGTTAAACTAGTAGAGGGATTTACTGCAAAAGCTTCCAAATTATTGTACCCTTCTTTGCCACACGAGACTTTAAGCGGACTCGTGACTGCTGGTTGTTAACTGTCCGGGGCTGCTGTTTTCAGACTCAAAGCCCTCCAGATTATGTTAAAAACCACACACAAAAACTCTCCACAAAAAAAATCAACAACAACAACAAAAAAACAACAAAAAACCAAACTCCCCCACAAAAACAAAAACCCAAACTCCTCCACAAAAACAAAAAGCCAAACTCCTCCAAAAAAAAACCCAAAACTCCTCCACAAAAACCCAAACTCCTCCACAAAAACAAAAAGCCAAACTCCTCCAAAAAAACCCCCAAAACTCCTCCACAAAAATACCCAAAAACTCCTCCACAAAAACCCAAACTTCTCCCCAGAAAACCAAACTACTCCACAAAATACCCCAAAAACTCCTCCACAAAAAAACCAAAAACTCCTCCACAAAAACCCAAACTTCTCCCCAAAAAACCAAACTACTCCACAAAAAAACCCAAAAACTCCTCCACAAAACCCAAAACTCCTCCACAAAAAAACAAACTACTCCACAAAAACCCCAAACTCTTAAACGACTGTGTAATTAAAATAACGAAATTATTTTACACTTTCACAGGCACTCAAATTTTGTATGTGAGCAGATATATGCTATAGCTAGTAGCCTCTATTTAAAAAAAAACAAACCGAAACAGCCAGTCAGGCGACAGGACTGGGCCACTCGGGATCTTGTGCTTAAATATACAGAGGCACATTGTCACCGATGAAAATGGTGGCAGGCTAATGGGCTATGTTTGCCTGTGTCACTCAAAGGACTCCAAGTACTTCGCAGCATCAGCTGTTTTGTTCCCAGCCATTGTCTCCTTAAAAAGGTGTTGATGGCACTCCGCCAGGCATTCTACTACTCTGCTACCGAAGCACTATCCCCTCCCCCTCCCCCTCCCCACAAAGAAAAAGCTGAGGGGTGTTTGTTGGGGGGGTAGTAAGTAAATACAAGTGGCCACTTTTAAACACTGTTCGATTCTCTATCAAGAAAATGCTTTCAAATAAAACAATAAAAACAGTTGATGCAAAATTATTTTCTAACAGTTTTCAAAGTCTCAATTTATACAACAACCACAGCTGATTGCAAAATTCAATTAAACTTCTCTCCTGGTGTTTTTCTCAAACTGCATACACAGAAACAATCACACACAAGCGGAAGTATTTGCCTTTTAAGAAGAGACACACGCAAGGCCAAACTTCCTACTTGCAGTATAAGTACACACGTAAGGGTGTACAAAGAAGGAAAAGAACCTTCCACAAACACACACAACAGTATAATGTTGATCGCTTCAAGGAGTTCAACTGCCCCTAAAGGGATCTTCCTAAACCCTGCAACACATCTACAACACTCTGCAAATCACATCAGTTTTCTCCGAGCACGCTCTACAGTACCATACACTGAGTGCCAAGTGTTATGCTTTTCAAAACTAAACAAACAAAAAATCATACAACTGTGATAAACGACTAAGTCTTTAAGCAAGATTATGCTCAAAGATTAAAATTTTATTAAATGCAAGCAGAGTNGATATACCAGGCGGCTCCTGCAAGATATAGGAACTGTTTGCATATTATTATTTAGCTGTAATCTTGAGAAAAACAAAGTGGTCAACGCCTGCGGCTATACAAGGGTATGCAACAGATAAGGTCACATTTCATCACACCCTAACGTTATTCCATATCAACACGAATCAGGTGAACATATTTCACACAACCCTTCCCTGCCTTAGGAAAGACTCATCGCCCATGTTTCACAGGCAGCACAGGGGTACAGTTATCTTAGGGCAGGTAGGCAAATTTCCTACCCCGCCCCGTTTCCCTAAGAGTTTCACGCGTAATGGGTGAGTAAACAAGAAAAGACAGATGGGGATAGTTGTCAGGTTTCAGGGGCAAAACCAAAACCAACTAAACAATCAAATGGGGATAGTTGTCTCAGAGATATTACACACAAAGCAGGTTTCCTATCCCCAAACTCTCTGAGAGGTGCTCAGGTCAAAACCAAACCAAGCTGGGAAGGTACAAACCATTTCAGGGAGGCAAGTTAAAGCAAATTCTCGCACTTAAACACACCCTGAGAGGTAGGCGTGGAAAAAGGATAGAGTGCAACCATATCGGGGAGGTGAGTTAAAGCAAATTCTTGTACTTAAATGTTAGTGATAGGCATGGAAAAAGGACAAGGGTGCAACCATTAGTTCCTGAGTGACAGGCATGGAAAAAGGACAAGGGTGCAACCTTTAGTTCCTGAGTGACAGGCATGGAAAAAGGACAAGGATGCAAACATTACAGGGAGGCAAGTTAAAGCAAATCCTCACACTTAAACGACACTGAGAGATATGCATGTAAATGAACAAAAAGGTTTCAGTACTTTCGCTCTGAGATATCCTGTCCATGATGCCAATTAATGTTAATTATAGGAAAAGGTACAGGACACGGTCCCGACTGACCCTTAAGATAAAGGGAATATCCCGCAGGTTTCTCCAGACTTTCACAGAATCACAGAATCATTAGGGTTGGAAAGGACCCTCAAGATCATCTAGTTCAACTGATAGCCCTACACTGCTCTTATCCATAAATTATCCCCTGAAGAAACACATCTATCCTCTTCTTAAAAACCTCCAGGGATGGTGACTCCACCACCTCCCTGGGCAGCCTATTCCAATATCTCACCACTCTTTCAGTAAAGAAATTCTTCCTAAGATCTAATCTAAACCTACCCTGGCACAACTTAAGCCCATTCCCTCTAGTCCTGTCACTAGTCACAAGGGAGAAGGGGCCAACACCTACCTACCTAGAATGANCCTCCTGGGGGCTGTTGCGACCAAAATGCAGGACTTTACATTTACCCTTATTAAAGCTCATCCCATTGGCCTCTGCCCATTGATCCAGCCTGCCTAGGTCCCTCTGCAGAGACTGCCTACCCTCAAGCAGATCAACACTCCCACCCAGCTTAGTGTCATCTGCAAACTTACTAAGGGTGCACTCTATCCCCTCATCCAAGTCATCAGTAAAGATGCTGAACAGGGGAAGACCCAGCACTGACCCCTGAGGGACACCACTCATGTCTAATCCAGTTTAATCCTGACTTTTCTCATCAATAAATTCCTCACGAGATGTCCACACACCTGGGCCTTATCTCAAGGTTTTAACTAGGCTTCATTGCCCTGCACAGCAGTTTCCTAGCCTCTGGCTCCTCGAGGTCTGGCATTGTCTTCTTCAACGATGATAATCAATGATCAATGATCAATGAAGCTTCAAACAGTCTCTTACAATCTTTTGGTAATCTTATTTTAATTATTTTCCATCGGGCCAAAAAAACCAAAAGGTGATCTAGAATGAGCATATCCAGGGCCAAGACTATGCTAATTCCAGGAGTTGCCAGAGGAGAGGATTTTCCTCAAAGCTCACAAGGACCTTGCCACAAAGAGAAGCTTCATGTTACAGGGAGGTTATCATGTTCGGGCAGTATGATGAACTGTCTAGTCAGAGTACTGTTTCTTACAGTAACCCAGCAACAGATGATGAGGAGAGAAAAAAAAAGAAACACAACAAAAAACCCCACAGTACATATATGAAATGTATCTTTGCTCTGTCCAGTGGCCTAACAGAAGATTGAACATAGCTTTTCAGCTATATGTGTGATGACTGATCTCTCTAGATATTAATACATTGCCTTTCCTTTGTGTCATACATTTTAGGCTACTTTTATTCCTTAGCATTTTGTATCCTATGTATGGACCACATGAGCTGCCCAGAACTTCTCTAGGTGCACTGACCTCAGGTTTTAGCATATTTCTTTGGAATAAGTTGTTCTGCCTACCCTTGATTTAATTTATCTTTAGGAATTTAAAGAAACACATTTCTGTAGATTTCACTGAGAGTGTGATGATCTCTGGAAAAAATAAAAATTCTTATGATATGTTTAAATGATAATCTAGACATTTCCAGTATTAACCAACCTGCTCTGTCTATTGCTCTCCAGGTTAGCTTTAAGATGCATAGAGAATTTTTGGGTACCTCCTTCCTGGAAATGTTCAAGACCAGGTTGGATCAGGCTTTGAACAACCTGGTGTAGTGAAATATGTCCTTCCTTATGAGAGGGGTTGGAACTACAGGATCTCTAAGGTTCCTTTCAACCTAAACCAATTCATTATAAGTTCTATTGTTTCTTTTTCTTTATATGGATGTAAGACTGTAATAATTCTAATGTACTTTTCTTAATATTCTTGCACTAGCTACTCCTTTCTCTGTGTTTTCTATTGTGTAGAATTATGGCAGTACTGACCATGATACTTAATTGTGGAAATTTAGCCAGGATTTAAGTAGGTAGAGCTCACAGAACAGATAACTGTGTCTTCTTTTGTTCTGTGGAGCTTTTTCAAAGAGTTTTTCTAATAGAAATGGATGGGCAGGTGACTGTGAAATGGAGGGTCCTTTGTAAACAATATCGTCATTGAAATCCCAGAAGTCTATCACTTTCAGCTTTACAGGCTAGACTTCAATGGCAACTGCAGCTCCTAAATATTTATAATCACTTTGTCCATTTTAAATTTTCATTGTCCACCTTAAGTATTTACATGAGAGTGAAATAATAATTTCAGCAGGTTTTCATTTCTGCAGATTCCTGTGAAATACAGATGTGGTTTATCTTGATTTCAGTAAAGCATTTGATGCTGTCTCCCACAGCATCCTTGAAACTAAAATGAGGAAGTGTGGTCTGGATGATTGGGTGATGAGGTGGATTGTGAACTGGTTGAAGGACAGAAGTCTGGGACGGAGGCCTGTGTCTAGTGGAGTGTTTTTCAATCTATTCATTAACTACCTGGATGAGGGTACAGAATGCACTGTCAGCAAGTTTTCTGATGACACTAAACCGAGTGGAGTGGCTGACACACCAGAGGGTTGTGCTGCCATTCAACGTGAATTAGGCTGGAGAGCTGGGCAGGGAGAAATGAAATTCAACAATGACAAGTGTTGAGTTTTGCACCTGGGAAAGACCAGCCCCATGGATCAGGATAGATTGGGGACTCTGCTTTTAGAGAGCTGTAAAGGGTAAAGGGACCTGGGGGTCCTGCTGGATGGAAGAATGATCATGAGCCAACAGTGTGGTTTTGTGGCCAGGAGGGCCAATGGGATTCTGGGGTGTATCAGAAGGGGTGTGCCTAGTAGGTCAGGAGAGGTTCTTGTTCTTCTTTACTCTACCCTGGTGAGGCCGCATCTGGAATATTGTGTCCAGTTCTGAGCCCCTCAGTTTAAGAAGGATAGGGAACTGCTTGAAAGAGTCCAGCGCAGAGCCACCAAGATGATGAAGGGGCTAGAACATCTTCCTTATGAGGAAAGGCTGAGGGAGCTGGGTCTCTTTATCTTGGAGAAGAGGAGACTAAGGGGTGACCTCATCTATGCTTATAAATATGTGAAGGGTGTGTGTCTGGTGGATGGTGTCAGGCTCTTCTCAGTGAAGCCCAGTCACAAGACAAGAGGCAATGGCTGTAAACTGAAGCATAGGAACTTCCGTATGAATACAAGAAAATTTTTTGTCTGAGTGTACCAGAGCACTGGAAGAGACTGCCCAGAGAGGTTGTGGAGTCTCCTTCTCTGGAGATATTCAAAGCCCATCTGGATGTGCTTCTGTGTGACCTGGTCTAGGGAATGCTAATGTGGCAGGGGGTTTGGACTAGATGATCTTTGGAAGTCCCTTCCAACTCTTAACATTATGTGATTCTGTGAGTTTTTTTGGGGAACATGCTGCTTTTATTTTTTCTTTTTTTTTCATTTTATTTTTTTTAACAAGTTGTCCTCCTTACAGTGTGCATCTGTTGTAGGGTGTCAAAATAATTTGTCACAATAAATTGGTCCTTGTGATGTATGAAACTGTCTTTTGCTCTAGGTGGTGGTTTTACTTTGGGGAAGCTGAGGAACTCAGCATGAATATACTATATACAAATATAAATATAGGTGCATATATATAAATGCACAAATAGATGTCTCGGTATTTGTTTATAATGTAGAGTAAACATTGGTGAAAAATCTAAATGTTACTGCAAGTGCTAATTTTAATGCTGTCACTTTAAGTTTAATGGTACTTCAAGTTAATTGGGAATAATTCCTGATTTTTATACTGGCTACAAATATTGCAGTTCAAAATTTTGAAGTATATTATTTTTCTAATAAGAATTGGGGGCACAAAGGACAAAATTCTTTTGGTATTAGAGTGTAAGCGGGCAAAATTTCGGAGATTAACCCTTCGTGTAAATGAAATTATTTCAGTGCATTTAATTGTAGTCAACAATGAGAACAATTTTGAAGTGAATGTGGGCATGATCACTTTCTGTAACAAATCATTATCATGGCTAGGCTTCACGAACGAAGATTTGGGAAGGGCTCTACCCACCTTTGTTGCAAGCGCATTGGTGGCTAAAAAAGGCCAATACGAGACAGGCATGACCGGTTGCAAAAGGAACAGAAGGAAGACTCCTTAGATGGTGTATTCTGCAAGGCACAATTCTTTCTGTGTTGTTTTTTGTCCTCAAGGGTGATCCTGCATGTTTTCTCAAAAGCATCCGCAACGTTATAGATGGTGTGTCTCCAGGCCTCCCTCTTGGAGGCCAGAGTAGACCAATTATGATGATCAATATGGCCAAGGCTGAGATGTTGTTTCAGAGAGTCCTTGTATCTTCTCTTTGGGGCTCCTCTCTTTCAGCAGCCAGTGGCAAGTTCACCAGAAAGCAAGATCTTAGGGAGGCGGTGGTCCTTCATCCTTGAGATGTGCCCTGCCCATCGCAGCTGTGTTCTCAGTAACATGGCCTCAATACTTGTGACTACTGCTTGTTCTAGAACGGATGTATTGGTCACATAATCTGACCAATGGATGTTTAGGATTGTGCAGAGACAGCGTTGATGGAAGCGTTCTAGGAGACACAGGTGGTGGTGGTAGATGACCCATGATTCAGATCCGTATAGTAGAGTAGACAGCACTATGGCTCTGTAAACCCTGATCTTTGTACTTTTCTTCAGGTGTTTATTTTGCCAAACTCTTCTGAAGATTTCTGAAAGCACTATACACCTTTTCTAACCTGTTGTCTATCTCTCCGTCCATCTTACCATCTGAGGAGATGAGGCTACCTAGGCAATTAAACTGCTGAACTGATTTGAGCTCTGATTCGCCAATGGTGATATGGAGATGATGGAAGACTTCCTGAGATGCTGGTTGATAGAGTGTGGGCCTTTAGTCTCCTTAGATTGAATAGGCTTCCATCAGTATGGTATCGGATGTAGATACTGTCCTGACCATTGAGGTCTGCTGTAGCCTTTTGGAGCATCATGCTGAAAAAGATTGTGAATAGGGTTGGTGCTAGCATGCAGCCTTGTTTCACGCCATTAGTTATTAGAAAGGGCTCAGAAAGTGCATTGCCATATCTGACTTGGCCGTGCTGATCCTCGTGGAGTGAGATGATCATTTTAAGGGACTTGGGGGGACAACCTAAATGTTCCAAAATCTGCTGCAGACCTTTTCTGCTCACTGTATCAAAAGCCTTGGTGAGATCGACAAAGGTTACATAAAGACCTTTGTTCTGTTCCCTACACTTCACTTGCAGTTGTCTAAGAACAAATACCATGTCTGTGGTGCTCCTGTTGGCTCTGAAATGGCACTGACTTTCAGGTAAAATTCCTTCTGCTATAGCGGGTACTAATCTGTTCAGGAGTATTCTTGCCAGGATTTTGCCAGCAATGGAGAGCAGAGTAATACCACGGTAATTTGAGCAGTATGATTTAGTACCTTTCTTCTTATAAAAAAGTGATGATGACTGCATCACAAAGATCTGATGGTAGTTTGCCTAGTTCCCAGGCACACCACAAACTCATGAAACTTAGCATGGAGTGCAAGGCCCCCATTTTTCCACGCTTAGGGTGGAATTCCATCAACCCTATTTGCCTTGCCGATTTTCACCTGCTCTATGGCCTTGAGGGTTTCTCCTAAAGTGGGGGCAGTATCCAATTCATATTTCACTGGTTGTTGTGTGATGGACTGAATTGCCGAGTCTTGGACTACACAGTTGATACTGAGGAGAGTCTGAAAGTGTTCAGACCATTGATTCAGAATGGAAGTTTTATCTGTTAGAAGCGTTTCACCAAACAAATAGATAAGTGCAATTTACCCTGTACAATCTTTGGCAACATTAGAGAAATCTACTGAAAGTAGAGCGGCAGGAAAGGAAGCATGACATAGTGTAGTAAACTGGACAGTCTCCAAGATGTTCATTAACCATGTGACTAATCTGAAAATGAATACATAATGCAAATGAGATGTGAAAGCATCTTCCTGTTTTGGTGAGATATCACTGCATGAGATTGTATGAAACGAGTAGTTGAGGGCATTAAGGCTGTCTCATTGTCAAACTTTAATTGAAATGGGTGTGCGACAGGAGGCACTTTAGCATTAAGCACATGAATTTCCATGAGGTTTCTTAATAAAGTAATGGATTCACCAATGCATCAAATGCAACATTTAAACTCATCTTTAATAAGACAATTGAAATGTGTGGCTGAATTTGCAAAATAAAATACAAAATGTGACAGAAAATATTCTAAGGTTATAGAAAGTGTAAAAAAACCCCATCTGTTTTATAAAAAATATTATATCTGTTTTCAAGGTATAATAATGCATAAGGATAAAACAAGAAAAATGCAAACTCATCTGTACTGAGAGTGATAAAAATAGGACACATATAATGAAATAGTACATACAGGTGCATTTTACCACTAAAGTAATATTGAAAATTTTTTTAGGGTACAAAATTTTTTTAGATTATTTATACTTTCACCTAAAATATGTGCATGTGTATACTTCATCCTTAATTTCATTTTCCTTCTCATTTTTCCATAAAAGATAAAATATTTGGATTGGACCGAACAGGGCATAAATAGATTTGAGCTCCAAAATTATTATTAAAAACCCCAAAATAATCCTAAAGAATCCTGATTTGGGTTAGAACAGAACTTATTCTGTTCAGGGCTTTTACTTTTTAGTTAAAGCTCTTCTAAGACTAAGAAACTGCACTTTCTGAGTCTAACAGTATGTTTTCATAGACACTGCCAACTTCTAGCAGTGACTAGGCCTAATGTTAGATTTGCAAAGCAAGGTCACTGCTAAATCTTGCGTCTCATGTTTGGGGGGTGCAGGGTAAAGGCTGCACCTTCAGGGAGGAGCAGACAGGACAGATGACCATAAACTGACTAACTAAAGTATTCCATCCCGTATATCACAGAATCACAGAATATTAGGAGTTGGAAGGGACCTCAAAAGATCATCTAGTCCACCGCCCCTGCCGCAACAGGATTCCCTAGACCAGGTCACACAGAAGCACATCCAGACAAATGTTGAATACCTCCAGAGAAGGAGACTCCACAACCTCTCTGGGCAGTCTGTTCCACTGCTCTGGCACCCTCACTGTGAAAAAATTTCTACATGTATGTCATATTCGATATGCAAACTGGGGGTCAGTTCCCCCTTGCTAGATTATTCTCCTTGTTGGTCTTCTTTCTTCTCCTGCGCTTCAGTATTCGGCATCTGAGAACTCCATCTGTTCTGTCCTTGATCCTGATCCCTAAGTTCCAGCATCCAGTACCAGGATCCAGCCCCTGAGCCTGACTCATCTGCTGCTAAGGCCTTCTGTCACATATCAGTGGTGACATAGTTACCATCAAGGAAGGGTTTGGTTTGATATTGGGGTTTGTACATGTTTGTATATATTTCATTTATAGTTATTATCAATATTAAAGTAGTTTTAGTTTTATTTTCCAATCTACAGGTCTCTCTGTCTCTCTCATCTCCTTTCCCTTCCTGTGGAGGGGGGCAAGAAGGGATAACAGGGAGCATTAGTCATTGGGTTGGAGGTTGGCCCAGCCTTGACCCTCAACACATAGCTGAACAGTCACAACCACCTTTCATTCATCATTCTCCATACCTGTATTAGCCTTTTTTAGACTGTGTAATCAGCTCATATAAAATGGTCTGAAGCCAGCCCAATTTGTCTCAAAAACTGTCCCCAAGGGTATTCAGACTAATTGTGCAGACATAGCTAAATTGCCTATGTGTGTATTTCATATTCACCATCATTTAAAAAGAGAAAGGAAGAATATGCAGGAATATTGTTGTATGCATTGAACCATATTCCCAAACCTTTGTTTTATGATAATAAAGTTGTTCTTTTTTTCTTATAGTGATATTACCTGCATCATATGTTGCATTAAGAGGTTAATGCTTTTGCCTTAAGGCATTTTGACTTATATACATAAAGAAGAGAAAACAGAGTTTATACCTGCTATGTTATAACTAAGACTCACGTTCAGAAACGTAAATTAAAATGTCTACATGTAAGTCGTGTATCTAGGTTTCAGTTATGTGAGATTCAGGGAGATTTAGGAGTAGAGATTTAGGTCTTTTCTCAGTTCCCTTATCACAGACTTTAAAAGCCATCTGAGATGTCCTACCATATCCTGCTTTGGTTCAAGAGTCTGATCCAGAAGGCTATGTATATCCCACAGGTCTTGTGTTGTCATCTGGCCCTCTGTGGCTGTGATGCAGGACCTATGGAACACTGAACCCTTCTAGTCCAGTAAGTGACAGCCAGACAAGATTCCTAAAAGCATATCAAATAGCAAGAGTCATGTATGGGCAACAGAATAGCATCTATAGTTACACTATGTGTAAAGATATTTTAGATGACTACCTTGTATATAGACATATATTGTGTAGCTGTCAAAATGCTGAATTATGCCTTCCCTGAAAGTTTGTCAGAGCAAGGCCTTCACAGATCTTCATGATATCTCTCAAAGTGTCTGGATAGAAGTCCTGCAGCAAAGTGAGAATAATGCAGTCAGATATGCCTTGCAGAATCCTTGTTAAGGTGGCAAAAGAAAAGAGAATATTGGCATGTGTTTAGCAGCATAGGTGCTTCCACTATAAGATTAAAGAAACCTGTGAATAGGTAAGAAAATAATCGTACTAAGAAATAAAGAAGTACCTAAAACGTACCTAAGCTGCTCAGTTAGTTTAAGTTTGAATGAGGCAATAAATAACTTCTGCTTAATGTTATTATATACTTTGATGAAAGGAAATAGAAATTTTTTGGAGCCATGGAGAGCGAAGAATTGAAAATCATAGCAGATCTTTTTTTCACTGATGGAAACAGTTTGATTAAATGAAAATTATCCCATTTCTCTTTGAAAGAATTTTTTAAAAGCTGGCAGATGCCTTCTACAGAAAACATTAGTAAGAGTTGGATCATCTCTCAACATTTCAGTCTGAGATATATCCTTTAAACTACATGCACTCTTAGCTGAATATGAGCTTTGATTCTTTATCCTTTCCTCTGTTGAGAACTCCAGTGTTTTCCCCATTAATGAAACAGTCTGGCCCCATTCTAAGTAGGTTATGTCACTCGGGTACATGGTCTTTAGCTCTGCAAAGGCCAGGCTCCTTCAAAAGAGAAATTGAACAAGGCACACATTAGTTTCTCACAAGAGAGAAGTAGATAGCCTGGGAGTTGGCTAGAAGGCACTTTGCAGCTGCACACAAAGGCCTTCACACCCAACACAGTCTTAGTATGCTATCCTCTCCACAGCTCCCCATAGCTCACGGTGCCAGTCTTATCATAGTTACATGTCTTTTATCACATTTATAGCAGTTGTTTTTATCTATTAAGTGTCTCTCATTAACTGATCAGTATCTTTTGTGTATGAAAGTTTCATTTGCTAATTCAGCAGTACACTTTGTGTATGAAGGTGTTACTAATTGGTCAGTGTTCTTTCTGTGTGAAGGTAACTGGTTATTAGCCTTTCTGTGTAAGGGTATAAATTCCAGCTGCTGGAGCAATAAAATTGATTCTGATTGGAATCAGGACGCTGATCAGGACAGGCAATTCTCACTACCACCAGCAACCGGGTCTGTGCACTCATATGCCATAAATGGCACCTGAATCGGGACTTAACTAAATCTTAAAAAGAAGAACTATCTGGTGGCATAGCACAGCCAAACATAGAATCCCTGAGAAGAAGTGGGGAAGAAAAAAAGTTATACACCAGAGAAAGCATGGGAAGGCTCGAGCACATACCTTTTGCTGATAAGGACTCTGTTGATCCTGAGTGGATAGACCCTTTAAAACACCCATATTTATATCCCCTTGACCCCCATGACAAATGGGTTGTTCTAAGAAGGAAAGCAATGGAAGTATGGGATATCCCAGGAATAGCAAAGCAGCGGTCAGATACTGATTTTGTGACTAATAAAATGGACTTGCACTAAAGTACCGGACTTTTCCCCTGATGGCATGTTCCAACTCATTGCTTGGCAGGAGGGCAGTAAACAACTGCATGAGGCTGCTTCTAACGAAGATCCAATGGCAAGAAAACATTTATCAACTTGGTGGCAAATTACTGTTGCCCTGCGGCAGATCCAGGACAACACTGAAGAGACTGTGCACAACAGCCATATTGAAACTCTGTTTACACAGTCAATTACAACACCAGTTCCTTCAGCACCTCCATTGCCATCACAACCCATGACATCAGTCACCATAATCGGTGCCACATCGGGTGCCTTATTGTCAGGTGGTGTGGAAAGTAAATTTAGCAAGTCAAAGGACCCTCTAGATCCAGGTCCTGTCAACCCGGAAAAACAGCCTGATCTCTACCCACCCCTTTGCAATGAGCTGCCTGCATTTTTTGGGAGGCACCAGGGAGGGGTAGAAGGATTAGTGGAGGAAGTGTAGAAAGCCAAGACACTGGATAATTTTAAACAAAAACCATTCAAGATAGAATTTTTAGGAGAAAAGTGTTTGTTATTTTACTAAAGTATGTATATATATATATCCCGTGAAAAAAACAAACAAACGAAAGAACCAAAAAATCCACAAAAAAACAGATGGGATTTTTACCCCTGAATTAAGCAAAGTGGATTGCATAAGCCCTGTAACAACAACAAAAAAGGTGTAACACTTAAGGAACAGCTCAGCCTATAGCATTCCCCCACTGCTCCAAACATCAACGGAACTTCACATCTTCTTGCAGAGGGCCCACCACAAGTGGATCGGCTGCTACAGGAAAAATAAAAAAGGTTTGGGAGCTGTGTTCTGCAGGATTGGAAGCTGTATTCTGACCTGTATCTTTGAAAAGAAACTGAAGAAATATTTAAAGCTTTAATTGACACTAGAGAAGAGGCTTTTTTCTTAATACGTGTGTGTGTATATGTGTGTGTGTGTGTGTGTGTGTGCGCGGGCATGTGTTTTAAACGGGATAGCCAGCTGGTTTTTGAGAATGCTGACAGTGACTACTGGAGGGTATTGGACCCTCTTAGAAATAAAATAATAAAACAAACAACAACCAACTAAAAAAAAAAACCAACCACAAAACAGAAAAAAACCCCACAACCCAGAAACTTTAGCAATTTAATTAAAATGTGCAAAAATGTGGGGATTGAGCAGTTGCTTTTATCTGAACAACTCACAGTTTCAGTGGCAAACAGCCACAGTTCTTGCAGTGGACAGCAAGAACGAGTGCAGGAAGGTGCTGGTGAGAGCTGGAGACACTTTGCTCTTGCCACTTGTCTCAACTTTCCCCCCACCCCTTTTCTCCTGCGTGGCTGTGCTCCTGCCGGAAACACAATCTTTTTTATCATCAAAATGCTAAAGTCCTACAAAAACAGTAACAGCTTTCTTGAAACCATGCGTTATGACAAATGGATGTTAAACTCACTTCCCAAACTTTGGGACACAGAAATTTGTTCATACCACTGTGGACTCTTTTTCTGCATCTATAGTGGCCATAGCACACACAGGAGAAAAAAACCAAAAACAACGTGATGCCTGTGAGCACTGGCTACAGTGTTTTGCCATCATGGACCTCTGTGAAACTATTAAAAAAGAGACAATTGACCTGCATACGTCACACCAAGTGGCTCATCTTTTTTCAGCAATGGACTGTGCAGCATCTAACAAAGGTGTCTGAGCATTTGGGCAAGGACTGTTCAGCCCTGCTTTTAGGACGGTGGTCAACAACACTGTTATGGTTTGGGTAAAAATGTCCTGGTTTGGGTTAGAACAGAATTAACTCTGTTAAGTGACTTTATTTTCTAAAAGGTATTCCATCCCATATACATCATAGTCAGTACCAGCTTTCCCCCCCACCTTGCCAGATCTACCTGCTATGCAGAACTGCCCCTTTAAGAACCCGAAATTCCTGAATCTTAAGTAAGGACCCTGCCCCCAAGGGGGAAGCGGGGATTCTGAGTGTGCTGGGACCTGTGCCATGCTGGATGCTGTCTGTGCTAGCTGGGGAACATGTGAAGCTGTCGTGACCTTGTGCTGGGAGCTGCACACGTGAGCTGATACTGGGACTGGGAGCTGGCACGGGGACGGTTCGGGTTTTGGGTCCTGTATATGTTTATATATGTTTCATTTATTATTGTTACTATTATTAAAGTAGTTTTTTGGTTTTACTTTCCAATCCAGAAGCCTCTCTGCCCTTACTGTCCCCTATCTCTTCCAGTTGGGGGGGAAGGGAAAGGGGCATTAAGGAGCATTCTGCTGTGGGTCGGGGGACAAGCCTCTAACCACAACAAACACAAACAAGACTATTTTGTACTCCCAGAAGTCAGAGATGCAGACTTTACAGGTGAAATTCAAATGGACTCCATTTCCACCATATGGGAAGATTTGGAAGCACGAACATTTCACGATTGTTATAGACTCATCATATTTCTAATAATCAACCTATGCTCAATTGTTGTATTGCTTATAATCTTTGTTTTTGTTGTGTGTTGTATACTGTGCTAATTTAGCATAATGAAAGCATATGGTATAACTATACAGCAGTTAATAATTTGCAGGGACAGAGCATGGCCTGGG